>LUCH01002058.1:80414-103403 GCA_013368495.1 Paragonimus heterotremus
GCCTTGATGTTGTATGTTTGAACATAGACGTAGCTATTTTAGTAGTTAGGTCTCTTTCCCCTCCCTTTCCTTCTTTTCTTTTCTTATATAGAGTTTTCTTCTTTCGTGGTTGTGTGGTAGTTAAGCCCCAATGTGAACCACTGATGTATTGTTTTCTAATAATAATAATAATAATAATAATAATAATAATAATAATAATAATAATAATAATGAAAATAATAATAATAATAATAACCACAAAGAAACAACCTCTGCCTTCAGCAAGGTTGCTTCGAAAAAATCACTTTCAAAGACCACAAGGTTTCCTAAACCCTCTCCGAAAGGTCCTTCAGTCCGTTCAGATCTGAGATAGTCCTGTGAGCTTCTCACGTGACTCCCCGTTAGAGTTAACTCACAACCGGTCCTACAACCGTTTTATTTGCTCGAAAGTGTCTGCCTAGCCAACCTGTATTAGCAGTACCTGTCATATCCCCCTGTAGTGGTACAGAGCATCTAGTTCTCCCTCGTCAGCGTCTATACCGTACCACACTTATTATAACACTACAGGAGACTTACTTTAAGGCGCGTTTTCACTACCGCTAAACAGAAAAAAGCATAAAACGCCCGAAACTAGCCTATTACTCATAATGCCCATAACTGTAAACGTTTACACTGACCTACCCGGTGACTGTATTAACAGCCGACTGATTGTGTTTGTATCCTTATGGCGGGTTAGTCACAAACAAAACTGGTCAGCCCGTACACTGAACCCCGTTTACAGTTACGGTTAAAGTTACGTTTATTCCGTAGTCCCATTATCTCTTGTAGTTCTCCCCAAAAGTCTTGGGACTTTTTTTCCTTTTTTTCATTATCATGCCTTCTGACATTGAACAGAAACCAACTGCCTCAAGGGATGTTGTTATGACTAAACCTCCTGAGTTCGACACTAGAGACTCTAAGCTGTGGTTCGCAGAGATCGAAGTTATTTTTTTTACTTTCGGCGAATCCACTTACAACCTACTATGTATAATGTTGTCGTCTCAAATTTGCTCCAGGCTTTGACCGCAGAAGTTGTGGATGTCATTTATGGGTGCCCAGCTGGGGATCCTTACAATGTTATTAAATCGATCATCATTAACAAGATGGCGACTTCTGACGAGGAAAACCTGCGCAAGCTTCTTTCAGGCGTTGAACTAGGTTCAGTCATCACGAACCAATTGTCAAACAAGTAGATTTTCAACTAACCGGTGTTGCGTGAGTTGCGGCTACACTACCTCTCATGCGAGCTTCATCACACGTTGGGTGTTTTAGGGGGGTACGCCTTTGAGTAAATCAGCAAAGTAAGCTGATCAAGTACACCATAATTAAGCTCCTCAGTAAACAACCCAAGTGCAGGCGTCTTGCAACCACGAAACCTTCCAGCAGGATTTTTCAAATCTGAAGTAGTTTCCGCCATCATCACCATTATCATCATCATCATAGACTACAATACATCAGTGGTTCACACTGATGCTTAACTGCCACACAACCACAAAGGAAAATAAACCTATATGGGAACAGAGGGAAAAAAGAAAAAAGAAGGGGAGGGAAATGGACCTAATTATTAAAAATAGCTACGTCTTTATTCAAACATACAAAATCAAGGCACCTACACTTTGTAACTAAACTGCTAGCAGATAAACGATCACCAGCGTGGTCAAGGTCCCACACAGGAAATTGGTCGCAAGTACGACAGATATTGACAAACGAAGACGCAAAGCAGAACACGTCACATCCCTGTGAAATTTTTGAACAATTCGATTAGTACGGTATAACCGTAGGTCAATGAAGTGCTTTTGGCGTTGACTACATAGAGTTTCCGGGGCACAAAATCACCCATGACGGCACTGAGCCCTTATCAGGGAAAACTGCTGCTCTCTAAGATAACCCACCACCGAAATTTCAGGAAAACCCCCGTTGGTTTTTAGGCATTATTCACTGCTATTGTCGTTTTATTCTGCACTGTCTGGAATTGTTCAAACCCCTTAAGGACTTGTTGAAAGACAATCCCAAACATTTTGTTTTACTCCCTCCGGCTGGAACTGCATTTCTCGTAAACAAAGAGGCGTTATCGCAGGTGACTGCTCTGGCACGCATGCGTGTAGACGAAGGTTTGTTTAACATTTTGCAGACTGATGCATCCCAGTCAACTGTGGGTACGACTTTATAGCAGCCTAAATTCGGGCTATATCGTTCTTCTTCACTGAGCTTCAACAAGCGCAAACGCGCTATAGTACTTTCTGTCGTGAGTTGCTGGCTCTGATTATCGTTATTAGACACTTTCGTTACATACTGAAGGGCGGGTGTTTTATCCTCACAACTTATTTGTTCTTCCAGCATCAAGCCCGGCAGCTGTTCTCCGAAGGGGGCATACAGCATATCGCGGGAGATAAAAACACGGCTGCCAAGCGCTTTATCCGGGATTAGCTTAAGTGGCTCACATCGAACGAACATCGTTAACTTGAAGGAATTAGGACGTGTAAAAGACGATGATCCAGAAGTGCAGCAGCGCCTCGCATCTTTTTCGCTCAAACTTCAGGAGTTGTCTTTCCACCTATGAAGACGCTTTCAAATGTGATACCACAATAGCCAACTCTCATCCGCTTGTGCTAATGAGCTTTAGATGCTCTGTTTTTAACAGTCTCCGCCGCAGGTCCTATTCCAGCATCCGTGCCACCTTCAAAATGATCCCAGACTGAATTGTAGGAGTGAACATGTACAGGAACATGCAAGAATGAGCGAGAACTTGACTTGATTGTCAATACAACCAAGTTCGCCGGCATATCATCAAGGCTCCCGACACACTTGCCAACTCCAACGCACGTTTCGGTCATGCTCATGTTGACACAGTCGGGCTGTCGCCCTATTCAAAAGGTCGTCGGTATATATTAACGTGTGTTGACCGTTTCATCAGATGGTCAATGGCAATACCTCTCCTCAATAAAAATACGAAAACAATTGCGCGAGTGTTCACAGCCGTTGTTCCGACGACTGTAACCGCAGACAGACATATATAGTTCTAATTAACACTATACAGGGACTATAATCACCAATTCGGAACCAACCACATTAAAACTATTGCACACCGTCCGGTAAAAAATGGCCCGGTCGAACGCTTCCACCGTCGGGTGAATGCCGCTTTAAACGCCCAGCCAGATCCCCAACAATGGACCGAGCACCAGTGAAACCAATGACATACTCTTTGTTATGTGGGGAATTTGGTCGGGTGTTAAAGAAAACAGTGGTTGTACAAGTGCAGAATTAATTTACGACGAGAAATTTCGTCTTCTTGGTGGTGTGTTCCACAAGTCAAACACTGGTTGAACTAGTTTTGACGCTACTGTCCTTTTGTAACAAGTGAGGCCACCTATGGAAAAAATCCGAGCTCAGTCTACCAGGTTAAATACCAGACTGGAACACAAACAATTAAATCTGGATTTCTGTCATTTTGTTTCCGTCCGTGTCTACACCGTTGAGGTCCGTCTCTAAGAACCACACACCAGACCATTCTGTAAGCTTAAACACTTTCTATAATCATTTTTTATTGATCGCAACGGATCCCAGGGCACAGTGAATATTGAGAGACTTAAAGCTGCTAATGTTGAGTCATTCTGAGAGCGACCCCTTCTTTAGTGACTCAGCCCATGCACAAAGAACAGCCTGTGCCCCCTCCCCAGTCTAACCGGATAACCCCTGCTAAACTTTCCCGCACTCGCTCAGGCCAATTTCGAAGAGTAGAGTGCTTAATTCATTCTCATTCTATCATGTTTTTATTTTTCTAACCGCCAACGGGGGGACTTCTTTAATGTGTTATACACAACTACATACTCTGAATTAGTTTTACTTAGTCTCCAAAAGTTTCCTTTGTACAAGTGCACACTACCTGATTACACTGATTCCAGCTGGCAACACAGTTGTCGTGGGAGCTCCCCGTCTTTTGGATGTTTATGCTTAGTCTGGACCCGAAGTCCTCATATTGAACTACTAAGAGCTGACTGGTTGTGTTTGCATCTTTCTATCAGGTTGGCCCCCGAAGGTTAAAAATGTGCCTGTATCAAGCGCAAAAATCCGATCCACTGAAAATAGTGCCATAAGATCTATTTATTACGAGAGACTTGCCTCAAAATAGTGGAAATAATCCCTCTCAATTATACTGTTCAACCGTGGTAATATCTCGAAGTTATTCAATTGATTGACGAAGTCAATGTCGGCATCGATATCCACCACACGACCTTTCAGCTAATAGAGAGATTTCGGGACAACGGAATCAATCATACCTTTGTGAAACAAGTTTCAGATACGCATGTCCATAGTTCAACTGCCAAAAACACGACGACAACAAAGCGTACAACCCGCATGATCTCACACGACCTTCGAAGTAAAATGACCGCCGTAAAACCTAGGTCAGCCACAATGATGTAGTTCAATTATCGATTTTCCTCGTAATATGCACACAAGTTCGAGGCTAAATACCCAGTGACCATTTGGATGAAACCACATTTTACGTTTCCAAAATTATAAACTCCCTGTGACGTTATACTGTTGTACTAGTACCACCGTAACTGTTCCTCATACTTCACTTGTTTCACAGGTTTCTTGCGGAACTGGAAGTATAAAACTTGTGTAGTATCCCCGCCTCGAGATATTCCGGTAAGATTCAGTAGTAGGGAGTTCGTGGTTCCATAACGGATTCTATCTCGGTTTGGTTGTTGTCCGTCCGAACCAATCACGTGAACTGCTGAAATGGTGAGAGTATGTGAGATATGTTGAGCGTCGGATCAGCTAGCAGCAGTCAGGCGCCGGGTGAGATTGCACCGTTTTGTCGTATAACAGTGGAAAGGGAAGACTATTCGACGAAGGTGGAGGGAAATGAGAAAAGACGACAGAGGTAGGAAATGACAATGAGGTTACAGGGGGTTAAACGTGTCTGACTGTCAGCGGCCAACTTGGGATAATCCAGTCACTTAGTAGCTTTTTGAATGCATCGACTGACGTTGCCATGACAATCGTCGCCGCATGTGCGTTCTATGTCGAGCAGAATCGGACAGCGAAACCATACCGTGTGCATAAGTGGCAAATACGTGGTATAGAGACCGTGTACTTATGGTCCCTGGGACTCACTGTATTGGCGAGTGTAAAAAGATTTTTGTTGGGGTGACTCGGAGGGCATAAGATTTTGTATGTTAACATAAGATCACCCCTCAGACGCCTGTAGGCTAATGGGAATAGGCCCAGCTTTGAGAGACGGTCTTCATACGACACGGAAATAGACTATCAACCCGCCTAGTGGCCAGTCTCTGGATTGTCTCTAGAGCCGTGACGTCTTTCTTCCAGTAAGGTGAACATGCCTGAGTGTTGACTTCCAGCAGTGGCTTTGCCAGCGTGCTGTAGGCACGTGTGAATCTGTCGACTGGGAAGTTCCCAAGGATCTTACTTAGCATAGCTAACCTGCTGCTAGCTTTCTTTACCAACAGCATAGTGTTAGTACTAGGGGAGAGGTCTGATGTGACGGGGGTATGTAGGTCGAACTGCTGTTGGACAGTGGCTAGGGTAGCACCGCCGATGCGATACTTTCCAGTGCTGTGATGACGACCGTGTACAGCCTTTGACTTGGACGTGTTGAGGAGCAATCGGTTTTTTACGGACCATAGTTGTAGGGCATCTAGATCTCTTTGAAAGTCTTCTGCATATTCAACGTTGTGTAAGAGGCGCCATATTTGCGTATCGTCAGGGTACGTCACAACGGGAGAGTTACTCATACCTGGGAGATCGCTAACGTAGACTAGGACTTATAGGGGACTCAGTATGGAGCCTTGTGGCACACCAGTTGTGGCACTGAACGTTTTGGGTAGCTCACCATTAACCCTGACTGTGTTTGTGCGACAGGATAGGTATTGTTTGAGCCAAAAACAAGCCTCACTACATAAGCACACATCATTCAATCTGCCCAGTAGCACTGTGATCGGCTTTATCGAATGCCTTCGTGAAATCTTTAAAGGGCATCAAGTGGGAGACGTTCTTCGACAGCTGTCGTCCACGAGACAGCAGCAATCAGTAGCTTGGCCGTGCATCATCATGAGTGGCCGTTTCTGAAGCCGTCCTGCTCCGGCGCCAGCAGTGATTGAGTAGTTAAATAGTTTCTCACGAAATCGTCCACTATACTCTCCATCACTTTTGACACGTTTGATAGTGGAACAATTGGTGTGAAATTACTGGCGTTCGTTCTATCCCCACCCTTGTAGATGGGAGAGATGGCGCCGTGCTTCTAGGTGGCTGGAATACAACCAGTATAGTATGAATGTTTGAACAAACTGGCAAGAGGCTCAGCCAGTTAATCTGCGCATTCTTTCAGCATTTGTGGGGGTATCTCATCAATCCTTGGGGACTTATCAACGTGCAGCAGGAGTGACTTGGCGCGTACGTTGGCGGGGGTAAAGTCAGGGGATGAATCCGATGAACGACCGAGATAGAAAACCGTGGCGTATGGCTCTGTCTCAGCGGAGTTGTTGAAGACAGATGCATAATGAGCACGTAATATCTCAGCTGCCTCATAGTTAGAGGTAGAGAGTCCTAAAGTTCCCATGAGAGAGGATATTGCAGACTTCGACCTAGTGAGGGGGGACATGTGCCGGGAGAATCGCTCAGGGCAGTCAGCGACGAATCTCAAAAGTGATACTTGGTGGGATCTCTTATCAGTCCGCACGGCTGGTGTGCGTTCCTTACGACAGTATTTGTATGCCAGCTGTGGGGCGCCACATCTCCCTCATTAGACGCTAGGTCGATGGTTTGAGCCAGGCCGACTTGCAGGTGTGTCGTAGAGTATGAAGCGGGACTTTAACCAGTTATCGTAGTATTCGGGTGTGACACAAAATGCTCTAGATGTTCGTCTATCGCGCTACATTCTTCAGGTGATAGCCAGTTTGCTTGGCACAAGTGTTCTCGCAGATTTTGAAAGTTGGCTCGTCGCATGTTAGTTAAAAACTGACCGTGGCATGGTCGTTTGCACCTAATGGCGCACCAACTTCGACTATATCCACCGTATGGGGTACAGTATTTAACGCCACGTCTAGTCGGGATTGCCAGTAACCTTCTTTCCATCTTATGGGTTGACTGACATGCTCGGTGAGTTCTACTTCCTGCACAAGTTTGTAAAATTCCGTTGGCGCAGTGCCAGACGTTAACCCACTGCAGAGACCTGTGTGCAGGAGGATGAATTCCCCTAGAATGATGGTAGGATGTCCTGGGGTTTCCGTGGCCCGTCTAGTGGCACTGTGCATTTTTGCATCCCATTCTGGGGCTGCGGACGGGGCGCGATAGATGACGCCGCCAATCACTTGTGATAAGTGAGATGCCCTAACATTTATCCACAGGGACTCTTCAGGTGAAAGCAGGGTTGTGTCTCTGTTCAGGGCTGCAAGTAATTCAGCACCAAAGTAGACTGTTATGCCCCCACCTCTGCTGGCTAACCGATCCTTGCGAAAGTTAGTATGACCAGGAAATTCTGTCTCGTGATCGGATAGGTCTGGCGTTAGCCATGTCTCCGCCACACTTACGATCTTGGACTTCTTCGAGTCGACAAGCTGTCGCAGTTCCTCCACTGTGTTTTTTAAGGAAAGAACGTTGGAAAACATGCACCACCATCTAGATACGTATACTTGCGTACCTTCATCTGGGATAGTGTCTGCCTTCAGATGTGCAACGGATACCGCCTGAATTAGGTCGAACCTTTTGAGGTCGACTGTACCAAGATTTTTGGCTGTGCGGGAGGCGGTAGGCTACCGGTATCTGGTATCCGGGTGATCTTTACAACACTTGTGCCATGGGAGGTGTACCAGCAAAGGACGTCCCACGCTCAAGTCTTGGTTTATCTGCGTGAAGTCGGATCTCAGATGGTAAGCTGTTTTTAGCTTATACCACTTCTGAATCACAGTGGACAAAATATCTCTTGTGAAGAGGGTGGTTCGTAATAGTCTGGGGGCTGAGATGCAGCCCAGGTTTACTGGCCCCGGATGGCGTTGGATAGGCCATACTTCACATTCGCCCACGTCTAGGTTTAGTTAGGCTCGGATAAACCCCCGGCTGGTCAATGTCGTGTTTGTTCGCGTGCAATGCATCCGCATCCTTCAGCTCCCCTACGTCGTGTACAACTGAACCACAGGTTTGATCATACTGAGAACTCTGGGTGTTGCGATATGCCAATCATCGAGTCCCCCTTATCACCCAAGGGAGGTCAGGTTTCGCTCTCAGGCAAGAATCGCTGAGTCCAAGCAAGGAAGATACTGTTAACAGAACCTCCTCAACGTCTTCTATCTGGACGAACTTGACACGGATTGGCCGAGGTCGTCCTTCTTAATGATGCTCGCGAAGCCTGCATAGCATGGGTTTATCCTCCACGCCCGGTTTAAGCAGATCACAAAGGGATCTCCACTGCAACTGTTCATCAGTTTCTTTCTCTCTGAGCAACTTGCTTTGGCATTCTGAAGCGTTACAGACAATGCGATTATGTCTAGCGAACTCGGGGCAGCGGCTACGCCCGGGCAAATCTGTGCCCTTTGTTCTGAGCTGTAAGAAGGCAGTGTGATTACGGCTGTCGACTAACGGCTTAGAGTTTTTCTAATTTGCCCCGGTGGGCGACGTGGACGCACCAACTTGCTGAGACACAGTAACGATGCGTTCACCACGTTTCCGCTTAGTGCTGCCTGTTGAAGACGGTTTACTGGCTAGTACAAGAGATGGCGGACTTTGTTTGTGTGCAGCCGGGCGTAGGTTGCCTGGCGTTGGCGTATCGGGACTGCATGGTGTACAGATTGGAGATCTGGCTAATTTGCTTGTTCTGTATTTATCCTAAATGCTGCTGTCCTTCCGGATGTTTAGCCGGCAGGTCACACAGTGGCGTTCGATGGCCGGAATGAGTGAGTCTCGGAGCCTTAAATACAAGTCTATGGGAACTTGGGGTCCCTCTTGCAGTGAACTCAGTAGTTACAAAATTCATAGGCCATGACTTTGTTGCGAGGCACTACTACCTTCGAACAAGGTCCACAGAAGTCGGCACTCAGATCATTGGCACGTCCCATGCTAGAAAACTATTCTGCAAAGTTTAGAAAGTCTATAAAAATAACAGGATAAAGAACAAAGCGAATAAAACTTGCCAAACGTGCTGTCCGGTGAGTCTCTGTGGTGCCACGAAGTATCGTTGTGTTGTTACAGTGGATGGTATGCCAGTTGCATCAGTGTCATAAGATGAATTCCGTGCAGCAGACGTAATTGGAGAGTTATCCTAGCCTTCTGTCGTAAAAATAGCGCTTCTATGTGGATTATTTGTGGAAGTAAAGACGTTTTCCCTCCCACTAAAAAACCCGTCACGTTAAATTTGTCTTACTACGTGAATATAAACCAGTCACAAACCACCAGCATCGAAGTTAATATGTTGGCGTGGGTATCGCAGCCTTACTCGAAACTGTATGCTGAATCTGCGTCATCTTCATTATTGTGGGTTACGCTCCCTACAAAAACAATGTTTCCGCCACTGTCACTGGAAACGTCCCCCAACCAGCCCGACGCTTGTTTGAATTCCGAACATCGACTGGAGTTCTCGTTAACATTCGTCCTTTTTGGCGGCCAGCTTGAGGTTGTGTTAAAAGGTACTTCATGTTTAACTCCCTAACGCTTTTACTTGTTGCGCTGGAGTCCACCTGCGTACGGTGAGTAAACCAATAAATGGAATTGGTTTGCAGATCCGCCGCCTTTTTACTACGACTTCTGAACTCTGTCAGCATAATGCGGAGGTTGCGTTTAATCGGTAGACCGTGAATATCTCCGTTATCTCCCGGTTAAGAATATTTTTCAGCTATCGAACCTGCTGAAATTTTGTGACATTTCAGTTCCTAAAATCTAAGAATTCTGTTGCCTGAAGATTTCTTTGTTTCAATCTTCCGAAGGCGTAAGCAAGCAGTGTGCGGTAGTTCAATGGCATGGAGATCAATGGAAAAGTAACTCAAAATAGCATTCTACGTTACTTGGGATAATTAAAGGTAAAATATAAAGAAAATCGATGTCATAGACGTGGAGACACATGCTTTTATTCAAAGTTGGACGTGATTAAGCAGGAAAGCGTGATTATAACTTCGAAAATCGAACTGTTGCTGAAACGGGAGTACTAAGCTTTGCACAAAACTACAAACGTGAAGAACGCCTATAAAACTACTTCAACGTAGAACGGTGCACAAAAACTGGACAAGCCACTCGTGTTTTATCCGTTATATTCGCCATCTTTACCATTCCTTGTACCACTGTTGTCAACTTTCACACATATTCAGGATGTACGCTGGAATGGAGAGGAGATGACCTGCTGAAAGAATGACATTGAAGAACACTCCTAGGCGGAAAGATTACGACACTTTTAACTGCAATTGTGTAGTTCGCCGGTATGCTGCTTCAAGGCCGAAACGAGTTAAAAACTGCCATTTAGGCGCGAAGAGAGAGTTTTCAAATTTTTCACGAAATATTGAAATGCATATTACGGGGCAAATATATGGATTTCAACGAATATAACAGTTGTGCTGCAGTAAGAAAAAATCAGCTATACATACAAATTGTGCATATGTGCACCGTTGTTGAGGAAAGCGTTGCATTTTTTCTTACTGAAGCATCAGGTCGGCGTTCCTAATGGATTTTACGTTCTGAAAACGCTTCCATCGGAATTCTTCGTGGTGGAATAGATATTTCTATCTCTCAGAAACGTTCAATTTCCTGTGGTTTCGGAGATACAATTGGATTTGTAATTTTTCCACCACGTTGCGTCCATATTGACTTGTACACGAAATATCACAGTAATTCCTCATGAAAGTTATGCTGCCACGTTTGTTGGTTAGTTATTCAAGTGAATTGTGTTCAGCCTGTTTCCCTGATAGTATTTCCGATGGGAAACTGTCTACGTTGTCACGTGGTTGTTTCTACCTAAGGTATGGTGTAAACATGGGTAACACGTCCCACTCTATTAGCAAAAATGTGCGTATTGCTTTGTTTATTGCTTATGGACTGTGCTTTAATGTAGCTTATTATGTGTACGCAGGTCAATGCTCACTTGTCTGAGATATAGTGACCAACTTTGATACTCGTTACTTATCCGACGAAAACAATGATTCCCACTTCTACCGTTTCAGCCGCAGCCCTTCTACCTTCGTATGATGAACGTTTACGATTCCGATGACTGTTGGTTTCTGTTTTCGCCAATTACAGAATTCACTTACGACTGCCAGTATGTTATCTTATTTCTGGCAAGAACTGAAGGAAATCATTATAACTTATCCCTAACAGTCTAAACACACATTTATTCTGATTTATCTTGTGTTCTTCTTATCAACGTTGATCATAGACCGAGTCAACTGGACGGAGCAGCTACTAGTGTGAACGCAAAACATTCAAGACACTATGTAACCTGCTACCGGCTTTCGCTGACAGGTTTCGAGGCAGCTTTCTTGTTCGCACATCTCGTGACCTAAATGGATTTCTGAAAAATGCAAAGCAGTTAAAAGAAATTACCTTCCGACGGAATCCATAGCATCTCACTCAGATGTCGAGTCCACTGCAGTTACCACGACAGTCCCATCATCGCACACACCCTAATCACCATGGCTACCACTCCCTATTCTAAACATAAGGTACAAACACGCTAAACAATATACCTTCTCATGGTAGTGTAATCACCCGGCACTGAAATGACATTAACATCAGGCCATATTGTTGACCGGTGACCTGACAGCCGTGGAGCTCCTGGGATGTCACGTGGGGATATAATTTCGAATTATGTATTTGATAATTGTGGACAAATTTACATACTACCTCCGCCTTTCTCCAGCACAAAATATTGGCTTCGGTTTTCACGTGCCATGGGGGTCCTCCCAGATGATTAAAGCCGTCTACCAGAGGAAGCCTCCATCATCGTGCCGTTCATCGCATTTAATATCGGCTAGAAAACTGTGTACGCATATATGAAGGAACTTACCTTCTGCAGTTATATCACCAGGATAATTATTCCAGGTTATATTGATTCGAGCTTTCTTCGAGCCGTGTGCAAGCGGTACACTGTCAGCGGACCTGTCTAAATCGACATCCTTTGTGAGTGTTGTGCGCGGCTTGCTTCCCATTACCACTTGGGAAGTGCCAACAAAGGCCGGAGTAGAGGGAAATGACAAAAATAAGGATTAGAAACGTGCACTTATTAGGTGACTGAGGCTGAAGTTGCTTGCCACAGAATGGGCACTCATTTATCTGCCATTTGGATACATTTAGAGCAAATAATCAGCTGATCGGCATCACAGCGATAGCTGTTCATCTGTACGGGATCACCTCGGTGTCCACACGGCAGCCCCGATTTGGGCTTCTCCACCCACCTCGGTTGAACACTGCTTAAAGCTGAGCGTATGGGGAAGTCGTATAAAGGTTTGTCACTCTTGGCAAGTTCCATTATTTTACTGGCAAAAGCAGTGATGTCATTAAAGCAAGTCACCGCCGTGCGGTTGTTGCAGTGGTGTAGTTTTTATGTGCATAGTGCAGGGTTTCACAGCGACGGTTAAAATTGGCTGCAGCAAGCGGCCGAGGCTGCGGGCTCACCAACAGTGGAATCGGTAAATCGTACTCCGCTGGACACCGTTCACGAATGGGAACGTGATCTTCGTAGAAGGAAGTTAAAACTACAAAAGACCTGAACGTAGGGGCCAAAATGTCTTCTAAACAACGACAGAATGTGTACGCATGGAAGCCACACTGTACGGTGAAAAATGCATTCAAATGTGCTCTGTACGTTATCCACGACGAAAACGTCGCCATCTTGTTGCACACGAAACTGCAATGTTCATGGTGTTCATTACAGAAGCGCTTATCTTGCACTCAAACGCTGCCTAGAAATAGAATCGTGGAGTCCGCTCCGTCAGATAGTTTTGGACAGGGTGATTTGCAGACGTGGTCATTCTGTGAAGAATGTTCTTCACGTGCCAGTCAACCTCCACAACCTCACGACGGTCTCACCCATAGGTCGCTTGTATTTCATACTCTCGCAGCAGCCACTCGTCGTGGATCTTTAGTTTCTGATTGGCAGCAGCCAGGAAGTCTCCTGGGTGTGTTCTCTTCTTTAACCGTCTGTTTGCGTTCTCCAGCCTGTTATTCGTTCCACTGCAGAATTGCGTAACATCGCCTTCAGCATGGGTTGATTTACAGCCAATTACACAGCAAATAATTCATAAACTTCTTATCCGTTCGGCCGAGGATATATAGATCACGTTTGAACCTGCGGTAAACGGTGTAACATTGCAACTTACTCTCCCTCTTTGTTTGTTGTTGGGAGAGATAACGACTGCGAACAGCTTGTCTTTCGACAAATATGTCGGACGAATTTTACCCACATACATTCTTACGTACGTTATCACGTACATGAAAGTAACACAACAGAATTTCGCAGCCGAACACCACACGGATTGTTCTCAGTTGCGCAGCCATCTTATCCATGACAAATATTTCCACCACAATCTGCTCGCCCATCATTACCTGAAAAAATTTGAACAGTCTACGCGGTGGAGCATACCTTTTAATACGAACGTGCCCGTATATCACGCGTTGGCCGTGTCCCATACCATCTGTTACCGGGAAATGATATACCTTCCAGCTTCCAATGTATGACATATTTGTGTCTGTTTGTCTCGTGGGTGGACTGCAAATTCACAACATGTGGGAAACGTCAAAATTGTTCAGTCTGCGTTCGCCGGGCGAAGCATATACGCGTATATCTGTTGCTCTCATCCATCATGGTGAGCACCACACCCATCGTACTAATTACCGACAGCGCCTCATCAAGGCTCTCTAATGTTCCGTGACCAATCTTGCATGGCGAACTCACTTGACGTTGCAGGCTTTAACTTGCGGCGGATGTTTCTAAAGTCAAAGGTCGTGATAAACTTCTCGTGAACATCCGCTACGTACTGCTTAATGCGAACATTTGATGTACTGTACTGGAACAGACTACTGCATTCGTTCAATTCACCAACGGTTGGTCTACGATTCGCAGGATAGGACCCAGGTAGCAGAGGACTGATGGGATGGTTGGGCTGCAACTCAAAGGAGCTCAAAACCAGATATGTATCTCGTCGAACTACATAAAATCGTGATCTGAGACGTGTGTCGCGAGAACTGATTCGCTAAAACTGACAAAGGCTACCCTACCAAACAAGTCGCATACCCCGACATAAGCTCCCACACCTTTTAAAATTCGTACAACGATAACAAACCCACACGATCTTCAGAAAAACAGGCCATCCTACCTTATTTTAATTCATGGCAGTCTGCGGCCTACGGCCCTTCCCACGAACGTAAGTAGCGCTTACCTCATCCATGTATCTTTGAAAACGTTCCTAAAATAGTGGGAAAGTGTGAAATTCATGATTCTCAACCACGAAAGTTGCATTTGCCACAAATAAAAGATAAATAAATGAAAATAAGGTAATCAGTAAACGAAAAAATAAAAATAAATTAAAAATAATCCCGGTATCCTTGTGTTAACATTGTTACACACAATCGACGACAATATCAGCAGGCATACCGAATTCAATTACGGTCACTTACAGCAAACAGATATGAGTCTATGACGCGTTTCAACAATTTCAATTTCTGCACCGGGCACCAAGCTTATAAAACAATTTTCTCCGGCGTATGAGGTTTCCCGAAAGCGACGGCTCAGGAAATCACGGTTTACGACTAGCATTCGAGTCATAATAGCATCTTCTGTTTTTAATAACTAACACAGTTTCGCTGTCGTACGACAACGCTTTCGCGCCATTTTTTGCGTGGGACTGAAGTAGCCTTGTAACGCGGTACGGGATCTGTGCAGAATGATCCCTCCTTCTCTGTTTTCGCGACCGTTTTCCGATACCACGCTGATCATTTGCTTAATTGTTTAGCTCCACGACACTACGAACGTCGACACGGCTTCATAATCGCTTCAGCGGTCCATGCATAATTTCACAACGCACGCAATTCCATGACGTTGGTGATCTGGAGTATTGTGGTGATCATTCAGAACACCCGCGGACGTCTTCTACGAATTCATTCCATAGCTGTCATAATTTGCCTGGACTAGTTAACTTTCATGCTGCATCCGCTTGTCCTGGTATCACCGATGTCCCAATAATGTGCATTTGCCTTCATTCAAGTATTTCGCTAACTCGCGCTCAACAATCACAAATCTACGCTGTTGACCTTGCTAACTGTGGACAGACTCTATCAGGTTGCATTTTACCTATTTCCCTGACTCAATAAAATGAGATGCAGTACACCTTCGAATAAATCATTTCACGTGCACGCGTTGCTTTCTTCTCCAGCGGTAGTGTCTAGACGCTATCTAAAACAGCGCATTTTTTATTGAGTCTAAGTCACATTGTTTTCAGGTATATGTTGAAGTAGACCTTTGCGTTGAGTTTGACGGCTACCATGTAGCTCACAGAAAGTCTGGTAAATCACCCTCTGCGATTTTGGGTAATTCTCCCGGTAACGCGCATTCGACAATTCCATTAACAAGTATTCAGTCGGTTGAGTTAACGGGACTATCTTCCATGTCCGAAAAACGTCAGAAAAGGCGATCGAATGGTTTGAAATTTTGCGATACTGCTTAGTAAAATTATAACAAAGGTGCTGTTGTAGTAAGCAAGTAGGCCATCCACATTCTGACTGTCCCTCACACATGCAGCCCAATTTTCGGGCAACGTAGACACAGCGGAACAGCGTTTTTCCGAAGTGGGGTGTCCCAACAACAGTCCTGCAAAAGGAAACAATACAAACAACTGTGCGCCAAAGATGCGGTAAGCTGTGCACGCGACTTGCACGGACGAAAACTAAAACGGCGTCAACAATACAGCGACACGCTCTGTTGCGCAATCCAAGTTCAGCCCGTGCACGCTTCCTGGTTTCGACCGCACGTCACGCTATTTCACCTTGAATGCAAATCAACCGGGTACATAATTAATAATCTAGCAAAAGAGTTCAAATGCGAAAGCTAATCACGTGTTTACAAACAACCACCAGTCAACGGGAAGCGGTCTTTGAAAACAATCGGGTAGAAGTGAAGATCAGAAGATTAGAACGTCTGACACAATATCAAGGAGAGATTTTTAACAGAAAACAATGATAATGATAGAAAGGAAAAACGAAAACAGTCTATGTGTGGTTATGGTACAAAATTCATCTTGATCGTTTGCTGCACACAGCAAAGACAAATAAGGGCAAATTAGGGACCGGTTTTCTACAGACAAGCCAAACGTGCTTTAAAGGATTCACCATACTAGACAAAAGACGACAAACGTACCAGAAGACCTTCAGTAGATCCAACAGTTGATGACCATGTTCACTACTGAACTCATCAGTCTGTTCCTGATTAGCCAGGCAACTGACGACAATAATTAGTTTTTTACCCACGTGTCTGCCACTCGGTCGGCGCTAATCTGCCGCTCCTCTTAATGAAATTGCTCAAGACGGTGACTGTTTGCCCCAAATATGCTCCATACACGAATTGACCATCACATCGGGAACCCTCTCGTAGAATGGTTGATGAAGTGGCTGCTTGCGCTGAGTGTTTGACTATCGTTATGTGTTTCATAGAAAGTCAGTGGCCACGGTCCCTGCCTTTATTTATTCTTCCTTCTTGCGTTCAAAATCTTGGTAGTGATTGCGAGCCTTTCATGCAAAGACTGACATGACCATTCAAGTTGCACGCACGACAAATCACTTCTCTCACGAAAGATAACCTTGGTATCGTTTACCTGTGGAAACTTGCTCTTGCGTAGTTTTTCTTCCTCACTTCTCATTACTGGATCTTTGTTTGTATGTACCCTGGTTTCATTTGCGCTTGATCGCCCCGCCATTACGCGGCTGTTACATTCGATTATGTTCGCGTGAACCGTTAGCCTGGGAACTGGTATATTTTATAGATTCAATATCGAAGTTTGTCGTCATCTTGTACTATCTAGTTCATACTAGCTTTCCTTTAACTTATCACTTTCTTGATGAGAAACTCGCCAATACAACCGTCTTCCCTTTTGGATCTAAATCGAGTGCTCAGCGAACTCAGACTTTATAGGCGCTCACTGCCTACGGCGAGTTTATTCTAGATCCGGCCTGTCGAGACACGTTGCGAGTAAGCTAAGCGTTGCTCCAGCATCCACTGTCCTCCCGGGATTAACAACGGTCGCCATCACTTTCTTGAATAAATGGTAAATGGTATACGTCTGCTACGTACCACACTGGTGGCGTGCGAAGATGAACGTAGTAAGGATGACATATTGCTTGGGACCGGATTACTTACTGTTACCTAGAAGCATGCTTATTTTCAATCCGCTGAAAGTAGCGAAAATTTCGTCACAATTTACTGAAGTACCCAAAGCCAAGAACGGCCTTTAAACGTTTGACCGCCTTATTTCGGTTTCATCTCCCTGGCCGCAAAGCAATCGAGTTGGGTGAGGTTTCGCTGACTAGCCGTCTAGCTTCCGTATTACGCCCAGCCACCTGCTGAATAGTGCCTTGTTTTCTCTTACCCACTGATCTAATTAATTTGGCCTGACCACAAACACAGCTCACTAACTGGGCAGTGGAATTTGTCAGAACCACGAGAACAACTGGTCAAGCTTCAACCGGTACCGAAGTACCTCAGGCAAAGAATAGGCGCAGGTGAAACGACGAGTTCTCACCAATAATGTGTTTCATGAACTATCGCAATCTGGTATATACCCGAACTCATTACCGAGATTCCCAGATGCATATCCAGATGTGAAAGTTAAGTAGGACAAAAGTTTTGCCGATGTCGTATCTGGGCAGGATCCCTGACGGGTAAAATGGCTAGGCAGGGATCCGACCCGGGGAAGACAGGAACGATGGCAGCCTCACTGCAGAACACGCAGATTGTGTTAAAATCAGCCACCGTATTCCCATTCAGCTTAATCCGGTTCCGGCTTATGGTTCTAATGAAGTTTATGATATGTCAGAGGGAGAGCTGACCTTACAGACTAAGCAGCTATATCTGAGGCGCAGACTACTCGAGCCCAATAAGAGATGCTGTAGGCCCGTGGAAGCCGGACCAATCCCAACGGCCGGGAACAGATATTGTGTTGCGCCAAGGGAAAGTATCATCCCCTCTGTTTAATAGCGGGTTTCTGTAATGACTTCTTTTGATATGAAAGCTGTTCAATCATAGGAGCAGACTGTCGAATAGTTGGTTACAGCTGGCACATAGTACGCGAATATCTCAATATTTGGACTACGTCTCTTACTGATAACTGAGGACGACTAACAACGCCTTCCCTTCATGGAATTCCCGCGTTCTTTTGGAATGGCAAAGTCCGGCACGGTGGAACTCGCCACTTTCCTGAGAAATGTGGTATTAATAAAGATGATCATGCTTCTCTGGACCAACAGTTGGTCAGAATACGATCGCAAGTCACCTCTAGATGATTTTCGCAACTTATGGCTGGCGTGTGCTTCCGTCCACTGATCTGTAACCCAATGCGTTTTCGGCATACCGCGGCTTAATAGTAGGCAGACCCCGTCTTCCTTCGACGAGTTGAATGGTAGACAGGCTGAGGATAAAGCTGAACATCTGCCTTGGATTTTGTCTCCGCTCGATCAATTTTTGACAGTGAAAGATCTATCTACCTTGAATCTGTAGAGTCGTCTTCAGTTTCGTTTGCAAACAATGCTCCATTTTTGTACAAAAACCTTTTGTGTCACCTCTGCACACTATTCAAATTGATAAAAGTGACCTTGCAGTATAATACAAATTTTGTGCACGTCGGTCTGCTCTTCTCTTCGTTGTGCAGTCGTTTGACGATACTACACGGATCTATCATCCAACTTTTTAGTTCCGTTGTACCACCAACATCGTCACATCCGGATCGCGCTTCAGCAGTCCACGGCAACCCTGTGATATTACCCACTTGCGGATACTGGTAGTTTGGGACATTGTGGTGGTCATTTCGAACACTCGTGAACAATTTCCTGTGAGCCAAATCTTTTTGATTACCGTGACTTTCTGTAACTATTCGTTCATTTCGTTATCACCGATGGCCTAGTGACGTACACCCACATTTACCTAGTCTATTCAGTAACTGGTCTCGACCACTACAAACCTATTTCCAACGCCTAAAGCCTCGACTTTTGAGCTCCGTCCTTGGCATTTAACGGTATCTGTCTTACTTAATGTACGATTGCTTGGCGTTGGCCCGCTTACTTGGAACTCTAATCACCCAGCTAAAGACCCATCGATGAGCATGTTTCTAGAGCCGTTACCTAGAACTGCATAGGTTTCATCCGTCTCGATTTCCCCAACTAGGCTGGTGGACACGATGCAAGGCGAACGATGCTATCTTACAAAAAGGTGGATTCATAGCTTAATCCCCTCATTTCGCGTTCAACCTCCGACGGCATTGGGTCTGTATGCATCAGAGCATGATGTAATACACCAAATGGAAGCTCCAAACGTTGCACACAGTGTGTATAGAACTTCGCTGTATTGTTTAGCAGCAGGCGATCAAAACTTTGTTCACACTTCCTTGAGGCCACACACCGTCCCCCTACTTACGTGCTGTCAAATCGTCAACAACTCATGATCACCGTCACACGCTCTACATTGTTGCGTCCCATTTACTTTTCCGACGACGGCTGGCACACCGAGTATTCATTGAGAATCCTCGGGGAAGTGCTAGGTCTCATTTCCGCTGGTGCAGCTCTGAATTGATAGGGTTGTGAGCTGACCATACAGCAGCAGGTCGGTGAACGAGGACTTCCGACCAGCGTCTATAGCAAAGTCAGCTACCTCTGCCAATTTCTGCTGCACAAGGCTGGGAAGTCTGTTGCCGACACCCGTAATTTTGGTTTAGTACTTTAGCTCGGATGGACGGTTCAGTTGAGACAGCGTCAGCTTATACAAATTCATATGAATGGCTAAACCTCGCCCGCCCCCGAACCGTTAAAACACGTCCCTAGTGACAGGTAGAATTATATTCATGGGGAACTCCAAATATTTGTCTCGGTAGCTAGATAACCTCAGTGGACTCTGCTTTACCAGGCAGCAACACGTAGTATGTAGTGGCTGTGTAAACCCAACCCTCGCAACAATCTCCCCGGTAGGTTATCTTCCATTCTTCGTCATTTGGTATGCTGCGCGCCCTAAACCCAAAGATTAGCATGAAGCCGTGAAACTTCAGTAGTGGCCCGTCAAAGTATACTAGAGCAATGTTCAGTGGGCCAACAATGGTAGCGAAGTTGCGCATGCACTTTTCTGTAGATCCCCTTTGAAGCCCGTAAGCATGAAGCCTGCATGACTGGCTGACCGGGCAGATATTTCTGTATCTGTCCCACAGATAGCCCTCCTGTCTTGCTAAACATAGACCTTTCCCTCAACCTTCTGTGAAAGCCTAGATATGCCTCCATAAACCTCTACTGTCCTTCCTTGAGACGCATACGTTCTTCGAGTAGCCTTTCGTCCATCAACAAATCATTCTCAGGAGAACAGCAAGTTACAGCTGGAGAAGGCCTGAGGGTCTCAGGTATACACCTAGACTTTTCCGATGGAACTGTCACCGTCCTTACAAACACCCTTGAGCGCGGTCTCTAAATAGCTCCAGATGCTCCAACTATACCATAAGCATATGAAACAGCAGAAAGCCCATCATACCTTGGCGCATCCTTGGGAAAATCAAGGGAATCTTTAGATTAGGACGACTGAGCAAATAATGAACTGAGGTACATTTACTAAGACATTTGACGATGTTTTATTATCACCTATACAAGTCAGCCAGAGATCAACTGTCATGTGTTAGAGTTAGGAAACAGTACCACCCTACGGATGCAGCGGAATTGACGACACGCTCAAATATAAATTTGTCGTCAAGGGGGTGCGGACGAATGGCAACCAGTAGAATTCACACGTCCACTACGTGAGTTAAATTTGATCAGCTCGACTATCGCAGCGTGATAACCAAAATTTGTTAGCCAACTGACAGACAAATTTTATCGCCGTAAAAACGAAGCTATCCAGTATTGTAAGTCCTGAACTGCTAGTGATTCCCCAAGCTACGCTGGGCCTACTCATAGCATCTGTCGATAGGCAACATCTTGAATAGTCGCGTCTGTGATTTACCCGGCGTCTACAAATCCTGCGCATGTTTGGAAACTGAGTCTGACGCACATAATAGACGGCCATAAAGTAAGGTGCATAGTTACATGAAAGACAGCAAAAACTGAAGGGAGGAAAATAGCAACAAACCTCAAAATCAACTCCACCGAATGTGCAGGGTCACGGGCCAGCGGCTCACGTGGACGCGACCAAATACAACAAGCCACATGATGATGTAGCGACAAGATATAAGTGAAACTGCGGTGCACATAAACAAACGCACAGCAGTGAAAAGCAAGGACAGAAAAACTTGACAAGAACAAGCTTTGGGAAGCAACCGATATCAGGCTTTAACTAGTGACCGAGGTTAACTTCCAGCAGAACAATGATTGGTCAGGTATTTAGTTCAAATGGTTGTATCTACCTTTTCAAGGAAGCGTCGCAAATGCTACCAACAAGATTTCAAGTGAAAAACGCGGAACAAACAACTAGAAAGGAGAGGTGACGTAGTCCTCCTCTCCTCATCAGACGCAGCTCCTATCGCGAACTCAACGTATGCGGCTACCTTAACACAATCCGTTGGTCTCTACAAACTGTAGTGAGGTTAAACCCTTTCGCCCCATTTTCTTTCGAAATAAAGATCCGATCGTGTTAGACTGTGGTGGCATGCGAAGATCAAACAAGCTATGTTTAAAGTAAACGGCGCGGTTTTGTGAAACAGCTGTCTAGTCCAGTGACCTGAGCTGAACTGAACGAGGTCACAGCGGTCGGTTCGTCTTTTGGCTTGGAGACAGGGAACAACTTAATTAGTACAAGCAGCTCACATAAAGCTCTATCACTGTTCAGAAGCCAATCACTTGCCAAAGTTTAGAAAGTTTGACGAGAAAAACTCATTATACCACATCGGAAACGTTTTGAGAGGGCGGTTGATGTCTTTTGCGACATTCAGTGACAAAACTTCTCGGCTGAGCTCTAGTTTACCGCTTGTTTTACCCTGAATCTCTGGAAGGCTTGTAGACTGTCCAACTCTTAGCTCGCGACCACCGTCTGACCTTCAGGACATTCCGAAAGCAGTTTTTCTCAGTAAAAATAAGGTTTGATATTTGGTTCAGTACATTCAACGGGTGATACTGTCTGAAGTGTGGCGAAGTGTGGATGTTCCTATGCGATGGACACGGCCTACGCGACTTCAAAACGGGTCTTTCCTAGGTAGAACTAGCGTACACCTCGTTTTCTGGTGCTGATTTCAAAGGTAGGAAATAATGAGAATATAGAAAGGGCGCTGCGCAGTATGGATGGGATGAAGACTAAATTGCAGAATATTAGGGAATAATTTTGGACGATCAATCGAGAATTGAGCCAGGCGGCCAGTCGCTTACAATATCATGATTGAAGGAACCAAGCTGGGATGCGGTAGCTTCCAGCTTGCAAAAAGAAAAGGTTTTAAAAGGAAGAAATTCTGTGGCCGGAAGAAAGTTCAGAATAATATTTGAAAGCGAAAAGCAAACGAATTATCAAACTGACATGAGATTAATTTCAGTTAACTTATACAGGAAGTTGGCAGAAAGGTCAAGACGTCTGTAAGAATAAATTCCAGCATGAGCGCTGTATTAGTAGTGTAGTCAGGATTAGAAAATTTTGGTGACCTGGCCTTGGAGAGGGATAAGAATGTAGTTTATTTATTTTATTTACTCACCGTACACAAGCGGACTTCAACCTAAAAAATAGGGGGCGCTAGGGAAATGGACGTGAGAGGACCTTCAGCACAACCGCGCGGTAGCTACCAGAGAGGACGAATGTCAACGGAAATTCCAGTTGACCTT
>LUCH01002059.1:0-19956 GCA_013368495.1 Paragonimus heterotremus
TCAACGGACGAGGATTAGCGGGTGGATAACCCCCAGATAGAAGGCGTAAATCACACACCTAAACCGGGTAGAAGTGCACACGACGTGTGAGCGGAAAACTGGGGGGGGGTGTTGTGAACTGGAATTGCGATTCAAAATAGCGAGCACACGTGTGGCGTGGGAACTAGCGAGTCGGACAATGAAGATTGTGCTTTATTGAACGCCTTTTCGCTACACTAGGTACTCCGTTTGGCGGCTGTTGGGCGCCTCTTAATTACCGATCTCCAATAGTAATTCATAAAGTAGCGTTTCAAATAGGTTGTATCATTACTCTGAGTTATTACTCACACTTGATGACAGCCTCTTGTCTCAATTATTCTTTCCTATCTACTTCATTGCTGAACGACTGCGTCTCACAATATCAAAAACTAATTTTTATATTGCTCAATTTTTCACATATCGTTGACATCAAAATGTGTTAATTCTTTGCAAGTTTTCATTTGTTCATTCAAGTGCAGCTGATCATAATCAACTTTCCTAAATGACGGGAAACTATTACCAACTATGCAATAAAACATTTTAATTTCGCATTGAAATTACAGAAGGTTGTTCGAAATAAGTGTTTTCCGCTGCTCCATCACAAGACGCTCGTTAGTGTGAAACGTGATGGAACACATGCGAGCTAGATGTAGGCAAGCTATTTGACCATGGGGATCACTTGAAAAAGTTTGTCAGGAATATGTCTACATAGTCTAGTCATATGGTCAATATATATGTGCAAATGTTGCGTTAATTTATATAGAATATACTTTTTTCGAGGCATTTCTTATCCGATTCATATTTCAGTCTTCCGGTGGCTAAGAAAATGACGTTTTGCGGGAGTTTAGGTAGGAATTACAGGGTCAATCGCACAGACTCAGTTTCAGTAATGACATTGGCATGTGGGGTTCAAAATTCAAGCGACTGTGATTTGTGTCTAATCTTGTTTACTACAATACTATTAATCCATTAATCGCTTGATTAGACCTAAATATGTGCAGTAAAGCATGCCAAAATACTGGTGACGGCTGACAACTTGACTGTTATGTTGTGTATTGTAAATTGCTAATGTCATACAATATTCCTACTTAAATTGGTGAAACTGGAATGGTCCGTTACACTGACCCTATGAAATAGAAACGAAAGTGTTACAAAATATTTCCAGTGAATACTATTAAGATAATCATAGATTCAGACATTTTAATTTTCAAAAAATGATGTATGATCAGTCACAACTCGTTTCAAATTACACACCAGATTAGGTACCTAATAGGTAACCGGTCGCACCAGTCAATGGTATCATGTCAAAATGAGAACTGTGAGTAAATCACAAGATTAACTACAGCAGAGTGATATTTATAACCGTGACATAATACTGTTGTAATCGCGAAGGACGCACGGCCTGAAAAGTTGTTTAATGCATGAAATCCCGTACAGGTTATGTTAAAACATAAGACCACGAACGTGCACATTCATCTGCACAGCTGACGTTTATTCATACACACTGAGCAGCAGTACATTGTCGTTCGTCTTGGTAGCACGTCCTCCCTAGTGCGTACGCATTAGTTCAATAGTCGGTTCTGATCCATGGTCTTCCTGGCGTTGATACCTCCCCTTTATTTCCCGAAAGTACGCACCATACTACTCACAAACGAAGCTCCCTGTTATGCAACAATACTGAAGCTGCTGAACGCTGGAGATGAAAGGAGTGCAGGATAGATTTCATTCCGAAAAATGATGAATGAAATAGTTAGTTAGAGCAATGCTGATGTTATCACTGAATCGTAACAATGGGCGTTTGGATGACTTTCGTAAGTTAAACTGGATTTTTCCAGTCTTTGGCAGAACAAGTTATAATTTTCTGTGTATGAAACTTCACCAGTATGGTATTGTAACGTGCGGTCGAAACCAGCAAGCGCGCACAGGTTGAATTTGAATCGTGTAACGGAGCGTGCTGCTGTGTTGTCGGCGCCGTTTTAGTTATCGTTTGTGTAAGTCGTGTGCATGGCTTACTGGGCCTTTGGCTCATGTTTGTTTCTTGTTGTTTCCTTTTACAGGACTTGTTGGAACCCCTACTTCGGAAGAACGCTGTCCCCTGGTGTCTCCACGTTGCCCCACATTTGGTCGGCAGGTGTGCCGAACAGTCAGCGTGTAAACAGCTGGCTTGCATGTTACAGTATCACTAGTAGTTAACTTCTGTGGTTCACAGATGACTGGAAGTACTGATCTTTCAATATGAAGGTTAATGGCCTACACTCTGCTGATAAAGTGTAAGCAGGAGAGTACCTCATGATTCCGTTCTTGGTTCATCGTTAAATTACCACGAGTGTTAGGATCGTGCGTACCGTTATATGCTTAAAACAGGCATATGTGACTAACAGTGAACAGTACGGCGGAAAGAGGAAGATTCTAACTGAAATGATATCTCGTAATGCTAGGCTAACACTCACCAGCTTTCACTTAATTTCTCCAAATGAGAAGTGATGTAACTGGTCGCGCGATGATTCAATTTTGGGAAGCAGAAGCTAGCTACCACTGTCTGCAAACGAGTCTTATGTACGATTGTTTCAGAATATCTTTGTCTGCTTTCTAACCGCGACTTGATGACAAGAAAGGCTGATATGACCCTTTAGATATCAACCCTGCTGTTTGTAACCTTTTAGTTAGAATGCCTACTCTGAACATTCAACTCACTGATCAGCTCTTGCTTTGAGTTTGCCTGTTATATATGCACTACACACTGAAGTGAGAACTCAAAGGATTTGGGAGGAACCTTGTGTATCCTGACCGAGCCAGCATGAAAGTGATCTACACGTAACAATGAATAGAATTTACAGTGAACGCATCGATTAGCCAATATCAAGCCTATGAGAAAAGTACCAAGCATGTCTGGGCGCCTGTGACCTTTGCAACCTGCAGACGTGAAACGGGACGGTTCACGTGAGTGGGCGATTGCGTGTATGTGTGTGGATGCACACGCATGAATGTAACGTGGATGGACCGTACATTGTCATTCAAACATATGGATCAGTCCTACTGAGAGACATTCATTCGATTGAGGTGATACGGCGTAGGACAACACAACAGATTTAATCGGTTCGTTCACTTGCCTATTCAGAAAGATTGCTTAAGCTAACGTAGTGCTGTGCGTACTAACGACATATAAGCGGCGATCGTATTTAATTCATCAGAAAGCTTCATCGTCACTGAAATCCTTTGAATCAGATGACTTTCTCCTCGATCATTTTTTAAACCCACAACATCGCATGTACTACCTGGAATGAAAGCAACCTTCCTTCATTTTTAAGTTATATCCAATCTGGAAATGTATGATTGAACCTGTAGTGGCAACACCATTAATGTGCTAACTTAAGCAGAAAGATAGTACATACACTCGTGATGCTGGACCGAATCCTCCATGAGCATAGTCATTGAGGCAACTTCATGTAGATGTACGACTTTGAAGGTCAATGCCAGTTAGTAGTTACCTTTCGCAATGTGTTTCCTTTATTCATGTTTCGCTTTCTATGTTCTAATTAACTTAGCCTTATTCTGATACATGTTCACATGATCTCTATCCCTTCTGAAATGAAACTCACTTTATTTGCGTGTTTGTTTCATTGTGTTTACATTTCCTTTATTCTATGCTTTCTTATTACCGTTCAACACCGTATCCGGATCCCGAAAACACTGTAAGCCTTCTATAACATGTACGATTTCGAGTATTACAGTGAAACCTACGCAACTTTCTATAACTTTTTGGACCATAACTTTTACTTATTTTCCGGACGAAACAGATGTAAACGCTGATTCCAAATTCAGATATGATCCGTTTATCGTAGAATCAACCCACTGACCAAATCGGTCCACGTTCAATGCGGGTGACTTTACAGTCTGCATTGCTCTGGTTTCGGCTGGACGAAGTGGTGTGTGGACGGGACATAAAGTGACGCATACCTCACCCATAAGTTTAGCACAGTCGTCTAGCGAACATCTGGTGTGACGGTTCGAGTGATCACTCTGGTCACGTATAAATCACATGGTTGGAGCTTTTGGTCACTCGTAAGGTAACTTCAGCAAAGCAATCACCTCTATAGGGTCTGATTAATTGGGCTAAAGAGCATGAGCATCAGAACAAAATGTGAGCAACCGTCAGACAAGATACGACACTGTAGAAGTTTTACGATGAACCTCTACATAATAAAAATTTAGTTTACAGCTGAAATGAAAAGCAACTGGAAAGGGAATATGCACGTTCCGGACAGACTGCGTTCTTCGGCTATTTCACCACTAATCTGGATCATAAAACAATGTAAGCTCAACAGGTCTATTGTATACATGACGCCTATTGGCTTTTTGTTAATATGAGAATGGCTAGCAAAGGTACAGTTGTAGAATAGTTAAGTGAATGAGTATCTAGAGTAACCACGACTAAATGGAACCTCACTTTCGGTGCTCCCGGTCCAATTCTGTTATTCATACGACCCCTTGGGCTAATTAGAGTAGCCATCTTGAGAACAGGTGACCATCACAGTGCGTGCATTTCAGTAATATACCACCACTACCACTAAATTCGACGATAATGGTGTTTCTCCAAATTAGGCACTCATTCAAGCATGCAAGAAAATCCTAAGAATTTATCAAACGTTCCAACCTGCTCACAACTCAACAAATTAGGGTACGTAACAACACTCGATAAAATCACAGTATACCTTACTTAAAAGCTGATGAGATTTTTGGTCACCAAATGCATTATATATAGGCCAAGGAAATCGATATTTTCTAGCTCATCTGAATGTTTCATCTTGAAATTGAAAGACACATCCATTTCTGTTATATCCTGTAGAATATTTTTGGAGGTCAGAGTTCCTTTCATTTAACCCCGTCTTATTTCTTCCCTCGAACCTGAATAACTAATAGCTTATTATTCTCATAACCCGCACCCAAAAGTACACAATCTTCCTGTTCGACTCCCGAAGCCATTGAAATCAACCAACCTGACCACACACCCGTTACTCTCTGTCAATCGTTCTGTCCTCCATATCTGTGAATACAGCCTTTTTACGAGTCACCGTGACAGACTTTAACTAATTGGTCTGCCGACGGCCGGATATTGTCACACACCAGATCGATTCGGTCGCATTCTGTCGGTTCATCCTTGCCTGTCGGTCACCCGAGTTTGCAGTCGTCGTGTATTTGGACACCTGCCGGCCTACTGCGGCTAATCGTTGTAATTTATCCCACGAAAGCAAACAGATTGAGGTTTAAGTTCACGAGCAATTGTTTCTGAACACACAGGGCCGGCTTCAGTCGATGGATTGCGACAGCCTCAGCAAACCGCAAGAATCTTGAACTGGGATGACGTAATAAGATTCCGAATGCACAAGCCGGATCGATGACATGACCAGTGGTCTGGCAATTGCGGACACTGGTCGTTTGCGTGGTTCAACAACATTGCCGTTCTTCGGTAATACTGAGTTCTGCACGCATTTAGGCAAATGTTCCTTCACTCTGGAAATCAAACATCTCTCGGTTCTGCCTATGTAACTTTCTTTGCAGTTACATGTAAATTGGTAGATACAGTGTGAGGTGGCACCGACAGGTTGATCTCCTTTGATTGAAGGCACAGGCAACTTTTGGGTTCGAGCTAGTACACAAAATTCAGCTGCGTTGAATGTTCGTTTAATCGAATTAATCAGTTTTTGTGTTGTTTGATGCATACTATAATCGCCTTTAAAAGGCAATCCTATATAAACCTTCTTCTTTCTTACAGTGACCACCGGTTCGGACGGCGGTTTCGGTCTACTGTGTCTTTCAATGAACCTTTTTGGATAACCATTTGATTGTAATACAGTCGTGACCAACTCTAATTCCTCCACAAGACTATCTTGTCTACAGATTCGTCTTGCGTGTGTGAATAGTGTATTCACTAGTGTGCGCTTTTGATGGACCGATGTGAAACTACCAAAGTTTAGGTACTGACCGGACCACGTGGATTTCCTCTAAACACTTCTTTTGATAGAGTCATCTTCCCGGCGACTTATGAGTATATCTAAAAACGGCAAACAATTAACAGTCTCGAATTCACATGTTATCTTCAGATTGGGATGACAACTATTTAAGCGCTGCACTAGGTTTTTTTATTGCCTGTTTGGACCGACTGGATAATAGTGTATCATCAACATAGCGTTTGTAGTATGATAGATTTGCTATGTCCCCGGCTAACTCTTGTTCAATCCTTAACATGGAAAAGTCAGCTAAGACTGGCCGTAATGGACTTCGCATGGCTATCCCATCTATTTGGCGGTAACACCGATCAAGAAAACGCAAGCTGACGTTTTCAGTACATAACAATAAAGCTTTCCTCATAATATCGTTAGGCAGAGGTAAAGCAACGTGGCTTGTTTTAACGAGCTCGCAAATATAATCAATTGTCTCATGTAACAGGAAATTCGTGAACAGTGACTGAACGTCTATGAAACACATCAACTCATTAGCAAGATTGATGTTGACTAAGTCACGGATCAGTTCGAAAGAATCCTTAATAGAATATGTCTGAAACTTTTGTTTTAAAGGATTTAAGATAATGACTAACCAGTGTGCCAGTTTATGGTACGGAGAATTTGTCATTGCCAGGATAGACCTAAGAGGCATTCCGGAGTTATGTGTTTTAGGGAGGCCGTAGAGCTGAGGTGTCGACCACCCAAACGATTTATGGGATTTGTACGTCACATCATCGATTATGTGCAGTTGTAAGAGAAGTTGAAGATGCCGTCCTATGCGATTTTCTATTTCAGTGACGTTGTCAATTGCGTCTATTTGCTGAAACTTTGTTCGGTCCTCTAATATAGACAGCATCTTCTGCACATACGCGTCCCTATCTAAAATGACTGCACCGGAGCCATTGTCTGGCTTAAGTATTACTACATGTTTTGATTTAAGTTCTCTTGGTGATTGTAGGCGTTGTTTTGTAACAGCGCACCGGCCGTTGATCGGAGTCATGATAAACCCATTAGCTATATCAGTGAGTTTGGTTTTAAGCCAACCTAAGATGTCAACAGTAGTTGGCTGAAGATCTGATAACTGTTCAATTAAGCTCTCAAACTGGGCTTCAACATAAATACGGTCAGGCTTATATGATGGTATTTTATAATCTAGACCCAGAGCTAAGGCTTCTAATTGCAAAGAATTCAACTGTACTGAAGAACAGTTCAATACATACTTACATGGATCCAGTGGAATTGGTTCTTCAACAGGTTTCTTACGTGATTTCTGCAAACGGTTGATGTAAGTCTTCTTCGTACAATCGACGATCGCCTTACAGAATTGTGTAAACACTATACGACCATATAATGACAAGTTTTCTACGATGGGAAGAAGACAACAATGTGTTTGACGCAAATCCACCAGTCGCATTCGTGCAGTTTCGATGTATGCAGTCGCAGTACGTCTGAGGTTATTGTTCGTCACATTCAGCTTGTGAGGGAGAAAACTAGCTCAATCAGGTTAGTGACGTGTCGATCGACGACACAATAACCCTCTTAAGCTTACTCCAGCAACCGTTATGCTTTCAAACCCCGCGCCCCGAAAACGTATATTGCTACCCTTGTTATGACGTGGAGTGTGTTCACTTGGTCATCTGCCCTGCGTCAGTTTCGTCCGCCACCTTTCTGTGGATTTCGCAAGCGGCAATCTTGGCAACTTTTTCATACTGGTCACCACAGTTAGAAGGTAGGCGCATAGATATGACCGGTGGTAGCGTCCCGAAGTTCGGAATGGACAAAGGTTGAAGTGTCACCCTCAAACAACCACGTGTTAAAAGCTGACCGGAAAAGTGATGATTGCAATGTTTTTTCTCATATGATGAGCATAAATATGATGGGGATAGAAGAAATCCAAATGTATATCTACCAAAGTTTCACCCCAAATACTCTGGAATCGGCTGCAAGGTCAGATTACACCCTGCCGGCCTACTAACTTAAAAGGTGAACATCCACGATAGAATTCTTGATCGAACAGGAAATCACTTTTGTCATGCATATGCCCTATTGACCTGGCCTGATAAAAGGTGATTCTTATCCGCTAAAATCTAGGAAAGGTTTTCAGCGGTAAAAACCTTGTGATTTTTGTTGCTATTAAGAGAATTTACCCATTGAATGACGGCCTTCTTACAATTAATCCCCTCAAAAGAGATGAATTTAGGAATTCAAACCATTAGTTCCTTCGTAGGTTTAATATATAAGCCAACTCAGTGATTACTTGGCAGATTGGTTAGAAGCAAACAATAATCAAATTGCAATTCTAACCTATTTTGGAAGCTCAGAATCGCCCTGATAAATACAGTGAACAAGGTACCGATCGTAAGTATTAACCGTTTGACTTATGTGTATTAAAAATAATTGATGAGGCAACTGCGACAAACGGAGAGAAATTAGACGTGAGATGTCACCCCCTCCTTGACTCCGATAACTGATTTAGTTTTCGGGTATGGGTTTAAAAGCCGAAGACGAGACAACATTCGCCTTGAGGACAAGCGTATAGCCGGAACCCGATCAGTAGAGGGGTATTTCTCTCACAGGCATATCATATATATATATATATATATATATATATATATATATATATATATACTGAATTCGCTAAACCGAAAAGCAGAGGTTCTCGTAAGTTGCAGTTTAAGAGTGAATGAACAATTAAGCAACTTCTCAAATACACGGATCAATCCTATTTAAATCCACGGTATCGATTGAGTGTGATTTATACGAAAGTGCTGCATTCCATGTCAATCTCGTGATCGGAACGATGACCGATTTCATCAGGTTGTTGGTATTTGGAACTTGGCCTTTCGCCCACAAAATCCGACTGTAGTCAATGGTGGTTAAACACTGCTAAAAAACCTAAATCATTGTGATCGATTGTCGGATGTCGACTATGGAATATACAACACATTTGGTACCGGCAAACTATGAACACCTGTCAGTAACGAGTGGACGAATGCATTGATGAAGTGCGTGTTTTTACATAAAGATATGATTCACCTAAAACGAAAGAGGCGGGTAAGTTATTCCTTTGAATGTGGGCTGGGTTGCAGCCCTGCCCGTCAGCGTGTATTGCCGGATGTTTGTGGTATGGGTTTAAGCTAGACGGATTAGTGTATTAGACCCCAAATGAGGAAATGTTTGCACCGAACTTGTTAGCGTTTGGAATCGGTCCGCAAGGTGCCGTTTTGCGACCGGTTTTTCGGTCAATATTCTAACTTGTATAACCTAGCTAGTACCTTTCACGAATGAGGATACCGGTTATATACCAAATATAAAGTTGTTTGGTTGCTAAATTGAGGAACCTCGTTCATCCTATTTACATTCCCGACTTTCGTCACCAGCCTGATATTTAATCCCTATAATCCACCCATCCCGTTTTGTTTGGTTGAACAAATCTGTCATTAATCGTCTGCGACTCGGATAGCCACTGATGACCTGACCAACTCGCGTAACGGTTCACGGTTTGACCTTGCCAGCTCCTTTCGGAACCTATTGATTCCATTGACCAAACTGTCGTCGTAAACGATTGAGGTTTGCCTACTTTAATTGCTTATGCACTCCATTAAGAGTGCCGTAGACGTATTTGAGTCCACTCATGTTTTCCATTGGGAGACACATTTTCGGGCTACGCTTAACTCACCGACTGGCCACGGAACGTCACACTAAACACGGATATTCAGAATACTGTGAAAGAGTTGGCTCACTGTCTGTCATTGAGATTGTTGAAGCACAATCACACACTGAATAAAGACCTTCCTGCCAAGTAATCCTCTTAAAGAAAAGGCGCAGTTTGTCCCACCAACAAAACAGTGTAGTTAGATAACTGACGAACTTGTTTGGTCATTGTTATATTTTCCGGTAAACTGTAAGTTGTATGAATGAATAATTGGCTAGTAATTAAGTGAGATGAATACATGTGAACGTATTTACAGACAGTTGTTACTAGTTTTACACATTTCTGGGCTTGTGTGCAGCCGCATTCACAACAGTGCTGTATCCGCGAGATTGAGTTTTCCTGCGTTTTCGCGCAATCTCAAATCATGTCTCCTGTTCCGTTGGCCAAATGCTGGGACGGTGGCTTACCTGGTTCAATGTGAAGCACGTGATGACCTGGCATTGGCGCCGAATGGGAAATAACTCAGTCGGATCAACAAACTCAGCTTTTCCTCTCTAGTTTTGTTAGAGCATTTTGATAAACCTTATTTGTCTCTTCTAGTGTGAGTGCTACTTTCATGCTTTGTATTTTATTGTTGTAACAGTATCAGTTATTCTCCCAAAAATGTCCGTAATGATCAGTTAAGTTAACAGAGGGACACTCCAATCCGAACGCCTGCCAACATTCAGTCCATCAAGGCCACAGATTTGCAGACACTGCGACCCGTAACACAAAGAAGGTGAAGACAGTGAGAAACGCAGACAAGGTCAACGGGCCGGTTTCGTCGCACAACTTATCGGCGTGTCCCACAGTGTTTGGGTGAAGTGCTGACTTGTTGGCATTTTGATAGTCATGACCGATTCATTTCAGACGCATTCCATTACAGACTGAAGAAAGTGTGTCGTCTGTTGCCGTACAAATTCCAACTAAATTTAGTAAACCAGGGTAAGTGCAGGCATAGTGGCAGTTGATAAGACATTGTAATCCCAGCGGATGCCCGCAAGGAAATATATGGCTAACGGTAGCACTGATCCTCTGCCACGCAGTTCATTGAGCGAGGTATGCTTTGGCCAGCATCAAACCTACACGAACAATTAGTAATACACGCGCTGCCGGTTAGCCTCCTTGAGTATTCGTACACTCACAACTACTTGCTCTATTACTATCGATGGCCCTTTCGAAGTCTGTTAGCAACGCTGACCGGTGTTATGTCAAAGCAAGTCTCCAAAGGTGCTCTTGTTCCCGTGAAGTCGGGTTGTAATCCAGTATGATAAATTCTGTATCCCGACCATTCCCTTAAGTGATCAACTAGTTTCGACTATGATATACACACTTAAAAATGTACTATAAAAGAGCTTTGGAAGCACTAGCTGTGTTGATTCAGTGTGTAACTACAACGAAATCATGCTTTGGAAGGCGTTCTCTATCGATTACAATCAACACGAACTAACTGATAGTTTCACGGGAATTTTGGGCATGGGTTTCCTAGTTATGATCTTAGGTTCACTCTCTTCATTTGTCTATGTGCAGTGAATATAAGCGATCGTATTATACTACTCATACCGCGGCTATTCAGTAGCAGGTGCAGAGCATATATTTTGATATCGTACAAGCCACAGGAAGAATTCAGGAAGGACCATCAAAGCGCAGCATCGTCCATAATGGTCCCTGCTACTTAATGGAATTGAGCACTGACGTCTGTGGCAACCGAGATGGTCTGAGGCCGAATACGGCGTGCAACTGAGTGGTTTTGTGGTTATTCTGGTTTAAATGTTTAACCCATGTAGTGCTTCATCGACTAAACAACCCTTGTGCTGTCCGCTTTCTTGGATCACAACACATGCTGTACCTGTAGGCATAGTGTAACCTCTACCGTCTTTGTTACCAGAATGACTGACATACATCGCAGTTAGCCTACATCTTTCTGGTCCACTGTCGGTATATGTGAGTACGTTAAGAAGCATTGTGTATATAACCATCGTTCAATCAGTTTTGAAATATCCGTTGGAAGATTTGAAACTGGTTCACAGTCTATAGTGTATGTTCACACGTGAGTGTTTATCTACTTCACCTCAGTAATCGTCAGCATTTTCTATAGGAGGATGAGCGATCGTAATATACTACTCACACGACTGCTACTCAGTGGTAGGACCAGAGCATTTATTTTGAGATCCAAGTAGTCGCAGGGAAAATACAAGAAGAAACGTCGGAGTACAGTATCGTCCGAAATGGTCCTTCCTACGTATGTCGTCTGTGACAACCGAGACGGTCTGGGCCGAGTACCATATGCAAATGAGTGATTTTGTATGTGATCCTGTTTAAACGCTTAACCCATGTGTTGCTTTCTCCAATAAACAACCCTTGTACCATTCGTGTTCTTGGCTCACAACACCAGTACTTCACAGAATTATCGGTTGGACTTTAGGAGAACATGCAGACCGATGGTGCGACCTTTGGCTATGGCAGCTGCAGGGTTTGCAGGAGATAGTTGCACGATCAGAGTTGTTTCCTCCTTCTCAGTTTCAATTTTGCTAAATTTACTTCGATCTGAGATCATCTCCAACATTCTATTAGTTTTGAAGAGGAATCAAAAAACTTGTTTCATTTTCTAGATGTGAACTTGTATAGGCTCCCAGATGATAGTTTGCAACGTCCCGTTTGTCGTAGAGCAAAATGAAAAAGGATGTACGCAAACTTTAATAGTTTTGTACCTTCGTAGCAAAAAGCGAAATTCCATGCGCTGATTGACCAATTAATCAAAGGAAACTTGCTCTACAGACAAAATATACCAGGAACTGGAGGAAATCGTCAACGTGTTTGAGGAAGTTGACATTCTGCTAAACCTCTTTGTCTCGTTTACACACTGTTTTGAGCTTGCTGAATTTACCATCCGCCTTGTTTATGGAATAGATCATTATCCTGATTAGCCGCGTGAGCACGAAATACAGCAGAGTTCCACAAGGATGCCGCCGTAAATGACAATATTGAAGTAGGATACGGTCCTACAAGGTTACGAGTGGTACGAAGTACAGATACGGTAATTCGGGAAGTGAATCACCAACTTTTAACACGGGATAACCTCCGGAAAGCAAGAGACATTCGGAGCTGAAAGCAGCTGAGTGTATTAGTCAGACATGCAGTCAAATGGTGTGGGAATTTCAATGTACTGACTGCAGGATGTAAATTTACCGATAGAGTCGGTGGAGTTGGGAACGCTATCACCATCTGGCACACAGAAATTGCGAGGAGGATGACGTCAACACGTTATGTGTTGGTGTATCAGCAATGTCAGTAGCTGAGGGACGCCAGCCACTAGAATCATTATCCCATTCAGTGTAATTATGGGGTTATAATCCGTAGACTTGATGTGCTTATTTCCACTATTCACTTACGGAAACCAGGGTATCGCTGTCATGAAGGCATATTTTATAAGATAAATCAAAGAAACCACCATACCCAGTCCGTATGTAAACACCATATGCATGGCGATGATGGAACACATCGATGGAGAGCATAGAATGCCACGAAGCGCAGTGACCGATCAGGGTCTCTCCCTCAAAAGCGCAGGGTTCCTAAACTCTCTAGAGAGCTTAGAAAACAAGAAAACTTGCACTGTATCATACCACCTCCCGCCCCGTCAAACAGATGGAAGAAAACACTCCGGCGTACAATGTCATATTGGTGGTGAACTTGAAAAGAACATTACCATTGATTCTGTTGGCCAGCTGCTGTTTACCAGTAGGCACAATAAAGTTGTTACGTGGGGCTAATGGTGTGGTCTACAGATAAATGCCTATGGCCTATCACTAACTATATATAACAAAAGAAGGGTACACAGTTGAGCAGTAAGGTGTATAACACAAATAGGCATAAACAGGAAAATGGTCAGGTCATAGACAAGCCGGGAGACTCAAGTACAGTACGAAATCATGTCCGAGTTGATAATAGTGTGGATAGCAGTATCCAGGTTTATGCTGTGTGTGGGCAGTGTTGTGGGGATAGGATCACGTGGATTCAATGTGGAGCGGTTCAATTGTGGTGTAGCTCACGCCCTCGTGTCCGTTAGCTTTGCGCGTTGCTGACTTGGTCACCGTCCGAGACGCCGTGCAGAAGTTGTGTTTCTTTGCCAGTTTAGTCGCTTTCGTGCGTGGCGTGACAGGCCAGTGAGTTAACGCGCGTGAGGTTGGCTCAGTCGGTGCGCGTTTGTGTGCGTGCATGCGACTTTGCTTCTAGCAGCGTTGAGGGGAGAAGGCGTCACTGCTTGTTGGGTGGGAGAATGTGATCTACGCCTAGCAGAGCCAGTGTGCGCAGAATGGAAAGGGCCTGTTGAATCACGTGCTGGCCTGTGGAGCGCGTGCTATGTCGCTGACCTTGAGAATAGGCCAGGGGTACGTGAGTGAGTGAGACAATTAAGATGTGGTCTCCTGACTGGATGTGGGGCGAATGGATGGCTAGGACCGAACCATCGGGTTTAGCGCGGGATGCTGAACGGTTACAAAGTAAACGCCATTTTCTTCCCTATATCAGCGACTGCCACGCCCAAAAGTTTATTAAGAAACTGGGTTATGGGAAGACCAACGGATGAATCCCCGTGAGTTGGTAGAAGCGCACAGGTTGACTAACCAGAACTTGACAAGTGCGCAGGACGCAGCTAAGGAACAGTCTGTCACAACTATATGATCAGTACATTGTGCTAGCATTGGTCGAAGGTACAATTAAGAGATCGGCGGAGCAGGGTGCAACAAGACCCGGATCTAGAAAAATCTTGGCACAGTGAATCGCAACGTATGTGGCCAGTACACTTGATTAAAAATGAAAAACATCAGAATCGAGTATACAGAAGCCGGCAACACAAGTAGTATGATACTCTGATCATAAAAAATGTATACAAGATGTATCAACAGAGACAATACCAGTACTCAGCACAGTAGGAAGATAAAAAGATAAGTAGTATGGCAGATTTGATAATTTAGAAGAGATCCAATTGTGAAAAATCCGGGCTTCGGGTGGACTCGAACCAGCGACAGAAACAACATGCACAAACGCGGTAAATGCTCTTCCAGCTATGCTACGTAGCTGCATGAGGTTAGTGGCTTCGTTCAAGATTACAGTACTACCTGTGATATTTATCATGGTACACATCACGATCCTACCAGTAGCGACGCTGAGCAACATGCGCACGCCAACTACTTGGGTCATTTGTATGTTCAGGGATAGGTAATCACTGTTCGATGATCTGTTTGATACGAATATTCCAGATTAAAGGATAGGTCCTTATAATATCGGTATTGTTAGTGTGGTTATCATACAACAAGAAAATCCGATTAACCTGATTTGTGATATTGTAGTGAGGAGCCTTTCAATAAAGCAGGATCTTTGTTGTGGAATTCGTGTTTTTTCCTGCCACATGATCACCGGCGTTTGAGAATTAGAATTTCCGCTCACAACACAACGAGGTCTCAATTCCAACGTTATGTGTACTTCTGTCTGGTTGTGTGCTTGGTCAACATTGTCTGTCGTGTATTTTATCACGTTGCTTCTCGATCAGTGGTGGCTTCCACTGAATCTATCGTGTTTTCCGTAAAGCATCTGCTGTGGGCTTTGACCATCTCCGACTGTTGCGGTGGATTTCCATCCAGTGCCAAAATAATGGAGTCTTCTAATCGATCAACCCTTTCGATATAACTGCTCCCACTAGATTCAGAACAGTGAAACGGAACTTGTGGATTGTCGTCAGTACTGCGAATATGCTTCCAAATCTTTGCAAGAGAGCGAAAATGCATGCCATCAACTTTCCCATTTTTCATCTGATTTGATGTAGTTTAAATCCAGCTTCTCACTTGTTATCGAAAGCTTTCAGTTGGCTAGACACTATGAAGCGACTTGATTGCTGTTAACTCTGTGGAATATGCATATTAGTAATATTGGATCGCACACATAAACTAATGGTGCAATCTATAAATAATCTTTGTTTATAAGCACTGGTAACTATTAGGAGTCGAAGCCTCAGATCAAAACGGGACACAGAAGTGGGCAGTTATGAATATTGTTTCGGAACCATGGATCTGAAGTGCAGATGTTTAATGTCTGTGCCCATACCATGAGTACCCGGTAAAATTCTGCAGACTTCAAGAGACAACGGATCATTTTATCTATCTTAGTGAACAGTGTCAACGTATGAGTTAAACAGATGTAGTACGGTTTAGTTGAGCACACAGTAACGGACAGTATAGTAAGCAGACAAAAGACAGTCTGCAATGTAGTTCACTTATTCTGGTGAAAAAGAACACGAGAGTTTCATTGCACCTGTAGATAGAGAATGGCCTAACGAGAAGTTTGAACCTAATATCCTGACTAGAAAACTCATGCCCGACATTCCCACATAACTTTTGGTCTGCCCTCATCATCGGTTACAGTTTAATATTGCATGGTGTTTCTGTGACTGGATCGTGAACGAGAAGGATTGATATTTTCAAAAATCGACTGTAACACATTGCCAAGTGTACTAATCTTTCCTGAACCCAGGTAATCACATACGGGACTGGCTACAAATCCAGTAGTCACGGTCCATTTATCGTAGGCAACAACATTAGTTGAAACGTGATTGCGAACCTATGCGTTATACCCTTGTGTGCCAAGAACTTAGGTGGCACCTGGATTGTTTACGTCGAAAACCGATAAACGTAGTATATGTTTCAACATCTTTCCAAATACAAGTACTCATCTGTGCATGACGATAATCCCAGGACGCACCAGTTGCCAGTAGTAAGTTAACGTATGGAAAGCACTACATCTAGGCTGAAAACACCCTGAATGTTTCTTCTCGATTCCCCCCTCCCTTATTGAAATATCTCAATGCGTGTCTTTGTCTGGCTACTGACGAGTGATATAATGTTTACATGCTTTCCACGCACTTGACGAAAAGCTCTGTTCTATTTGGAAGGAACAACTTCCTTGCACAGTCTGATAAACATTCGTTTCTTGTTACCTGCAATTTTATTTTGGTTCGTAACAGTTGTGCTAACTCTGTTTTTCTATCGCTTGGAGTAGTCCAAACTGTAATCTATAGCTGTATTCACTGAGAGTATTTCCATGTGCCGGGAGCTAACTGGTCTCTAATTTATGTGCAAAATTTAAGGAAGTCATTCACTTCAGTGTTCAACAGCCACAGAACAAATGCCATTTCTGAATCTGTTCGCAGCTTTCACATTCAAACAACTTTTCCAGTCAAATCCGTTCAAAATTGATCTCTGGAATTGATTGGGTCTCTTTTCCGCACCTAATCAGACAGGCCTATCGCCTTGACACCAGCAACAGCAAACTTTGAGTCTAGTACTTCCTGTGAAAAGAGAGTGTCTGAAAAATCGACCTTAAATTGAAAGTTGCAATGGGGTCTGAGTGATGCTATATTAAAATCGTTCGAACTTATGACCGTTAATCAGTAAAATACCACATGTCCATCACGATAATACCAATCCTGTGCAGAGGTAAATTGAGCACTCGAACACTTCGGACACAGAAATTCTGATATTTCGACTGGTGTTTAGAAGTGAAAACGAACTGTTGCTTTTGTAGGACTTCACAATAGGTTGATAACGTGTACTCAATGGGACAGTTCTAACTGTCAATTACGTGTGTCAGTTCGCTACGGATGGAATGAAGGGCTGACGGAGAATGGTTTTCAAAACTGAAAACAGTAACAAAACCACTGATTTAATAAGGTACTGAGTAGAACTATAATAGACGAGACGAATATGAAAATCTCGGTTATGATTCACCATGGAAACCTTAATATTATAGTCAGCAGACAGAACAACGAGTGGTGGCAAACTAAACAACCATGAAACCAATACCGTCCAAGAATAACGCAAGCGTCGAACAGAAGACTGGGTCTGTATATAGAACAAAAGGGCATCTGATTCAAGACAGCCGCTACATTTGTAAGAAAGGAGGTCGATGGAAGTTAACAAACAGCTATCTGCTTACTAGAGAAAATAACCTTTTGATAGGCTAGTAGAAAGCGGGAGATAGTTCAAGAGACAGGCCTGACTAGTACTGGACCGTTCAATTGCAAAACATTTTTACACTCAATAGAAAAGGGGTATTGATTGGATATAACTATAATGAACGGTAAGTCGCAATTCGTGGGGGAATGGGAATAGTCGTTAACCACAAATGAATTGATGTCAGTTACCTAGCACGAAGAAGGTTTGCAAAAAAGTCAAAAACAGCAGACTGAACGATTTATTATTCGGCAAATTTCGCTGCATCTCATCACGTGCACATCACAGTTTTCGCTTTTACATAGCAGACTCAAACAAGTTTAGTGCGGAGGGAATGCATGACCACACACATGCACGAACAATGAAACTATCCATTTATCACAACAGTTTCAAACTGACGACCATGTTTTTCTGTTGACAGGTTTGTCACCTTTGAATTGTAACAATTTCGGCGAACTGAAGCAGTCGTGGATTGTTGGTCATGTAGACGACTTTGAAAGAAGGAGCAGTGATGACTTTATGTTCGGACATCACCAAGTGACTTGCGATCAAGAATGTCGGCTGCTTACGTTGCGCTGATGACGCAATAACAGATGCTGGGACATGCCCCATCTCACGTTCAGATGAAGCTGGATCAAGCTCGGTTACTGGAATGCGCAGCTGTCGTTTGATTTTACTCACGTAAATTGCCTGGCACCCACACTGAAACTCGCAAATACAGTGAGATTTGGCCTACGAAAGTAGTTGTACTTTCATCAGAGGGATTGGTAATCGGCTGGTTGAATACAACAGTGTGAGGGAGACCGCGTAGAACGTTCGACCGATAGCTGCTCGAAGCTGACGACTGAGGCGCTCCATCACATTACATTTGTAGGTTAGTCGTAAGATGAAACACTCCGCTTTGGCAAACTTGTCTGTTTTGTTGAGACACGGCCAGGCTTGCTGTATCGTCCAACAAACACACGGGGATAGCCATTAGATTGGAGTACTGAGTACAGGTGTTATGGTAAACTGTGCAAGGCGTATAAAGTGCATATTTTCTTGACACGACGAAATACTGCACGAATCAGAGCACATTTGTATTGAACTGACGTAAAACTGTCGAAGTTCAAATACTGACCAGTTCATGTGGATTTTCCGTAAACAGATCTTTCAACAGTACCGTCTGATCGTTACGTCATGAGAACGTCTAGAAAGACAATAGACTGATCAGTCTCATGTTGAATTGACAGGAGTATGTTTGGATGCAACTGACATATCGTTGAATGCACCCTCGGTGTCTTCTCCACCTGTAATCAAATATGTCACCTACGTATCGACGACACAGCATCGTTTCCTCAATGGTGATCAGTAGTTATTCCTTAAGCTGGGTCAAAAAGATGTCTGTCAAAACACGACCGAGCGAACTCCCATTTGTTACATCTATCTGTCGATAAACTTCTTCTTGCAATAGAAATTTGATGCTCAACGCTCACAGAAGTAGCAGTCGTTCTAGTACCGAAGACGGCAAACCGATTTGTAATTGCTTTCCAGTTACCTGTTTGACAATTATTTCCATTTTTCCCTTCAGAGAAACGCTTGTAAACAGAGAATTAATATCCATAGTCACAAGGTGACGTTTGCTGACGTTCACTTCCTCCAGTAGGTTTACCACTTCAAATTTATCATTCGTAGCTTCGCAAGTCATTTTACTAATCGATGTTGAGCCCAAACAACCAACGGTAGTATCGATCCCAGTAGTGTTTCACGCTTGTGGAGATTCGGTAGGTCATACAGCTGCAGCGTCTGAGGTCCGCGTTGTATTAGGAATTTTGCAGTTGTCTTGTCGATATAATGTCCTTCGAGAAGACTACGTTTCTCTTCGAACTTTGTTCTCCGATTTGCCTGGATTATCATTCGTTTTGACGGGCCCTAGAGAATGTTCTTCATTCCAACTACGTAGTCCATTCTATCGAAATGCCTGAAACTGCCGTGGTAACCGGCCAACTTCACTCCTCATGCATGCGCTCGTGAGTTGTGTTCATGTGAAAGGGGAGAGGGATTGCGTGTGTCCAGGTAAGTTCGAGAGAAGAGTACTGCGTATGCTGCCTACACACTGGACCCGGGCAATGAAGCGAAGAAGACGACGTTCCGAAGTATCCGCCCTCAACTGGCTGAGCGTGTTCGCGGAATCAAAAACAACTGGTGAATGAAGCAGGGTGAGCAGATGCAGGGTTTCGCAGATCGTCGACAGCATAAG
>LUCH01002059.1:40567-68275 GCA_013368495.1 Paragonimus heterotremus
TACGGGGTCTTCTCCTTATTACTTGCGTGGGAGGTTTCAATCCGAGTACGATTTCTAGGGCTATTCGAAGTCCCTAATTCCGAGTATTACAGTAGCTCTCCTCCATATACAAGACTGGGCTTCAAGATGAAATGACGGATTTCCGTAACAGCAGACATGGAGCACCGCAACAGAAAGTCCACCTCAGGCAGCTGCACAGTTGGTGGATGATCAATATCACTGTCGTAAGCTGCTAACACTACAGAAACCTGAAACCTCGAAGTCTGTGGCCTACATATTAGCTAGTTCGAACCGAAAGTATATTTCAAAGTGTGGTGATCAATAATGTCCTGATATCGCGATCCAAATAAGTAGCTGTAAGGTCTCGTTAACAACATGCTGCGTCTGAGAAAGGCCATTCTCTGCTTTCATAAGCAACCCAAAAATGTACAAGGAAAACCATGTGAGTCATATGCATCCGCAACGCCAACATCTGACGCATCTATGATTGAAGACGTCTGCTTCAAGTATGAGCGTCATCCGTACAGGGCGATCCACAACACAATAAAAGAGACCGCGTAAAACTATCTCGTTCTTGGGAGTCCACGATCAATCGTCATTGGTTATATCACGAAAGCGGCAGATCTCAAGTAGCGAAAGTTCATAGGAAGTGAGAGTAGTAATTCAAATAATCCATGACAGACCGTGGGCTGTCTGGCCTCCACAATGACCAAAGGCCGATAGTAAGCGATTCATCTAACAGGTTCCACCTCGTTAACTTCGAAGATGCATTTAGACTTGGCATTTGCAATGGCAAACCATTGTGAAACTGCTAAAAGTTGTCCGTTACTACCGTTTTTTGTCTTGTCGAAGACGACTACATCCTCCCTGTATGTAAATACTTCACATAATTCAGCAAAATACCGGTTCAAAGCAGTTTCAAATACTCGTCATGGAACGCGCAGTCGATGAACAGCGTCTAAGACTTACTAATCGTCGTCAGTGAGCTTGACCGAGGCGACAGAAGAATTCGAAAATAGATATGTGCGACACCGATTTGGGAAGTATGCTGTACAACGACTTTGTAAAATCCCCCGGTTCTGTTGTGGTTGCGGCTCCTTTTCGAGGAGATGGGTTAAAACATCAGATCACCTGACTCTTCACTGCAGCCACGGCAAGAGTGGTCTATAAGGACCAATTCACGAACGACGATGCCTTCTGTAAGAACCTTGGTTTATCCTCTGTCTCGAATTGTATTGCTAAAGCAGATGACAGTTTGAACTCCAGTATCTGCGACTTCTCCAAATCAATGGCATCTAGCATCGAGAGCGTTCAATCTGAGGATTACCAAGTTCGTGTCGGGTACCGGAAATCAAATGACCTTCACAATTTTCTTGTCGCATTGCACACGTAAAGTGGTTTTGCCCGGCTGACCCAAACAGCGACCAGTTACGTTAAGGATATCAAGGTTCGTTTGACTCCAATAGATCAGTGGGTTGATCGGAAGCCCTGAAAAAAACGGACTCGCGGTTTTCCGTATCAATGATTAAATCACGTTGTCCCAGGAGGGAAATATGAAACACCGGTAAATCCATTGTTGTGCTCCGAATGCTACCTGCAGAATATAAACTAGACAGGACATTCCGCTAAGACCTGCTTTCTCGCACTCACTTAGTAAACTTTCTTGATGTGACCATCATTTTCCGTACGCATGGCAAACAACATCAGAAAACCGGCAAACAGATCGACGGTACAATTCGTTGCAAGACGGATACCAGTAGACAGACTCAATGGCGAAGGGGGACGTTAATTCAGTAGTGCGACATTCTTCTGAAGATGATTCGACATTACTGACATGTTGGGCATTATTTTGAAGGGTTTTTTGAATGAAACGACGGACTGTTCCATAGGTATCGCCTGCGCAATGTCCCTTAGTTCACAAACCTCACGAAACTATGCAAATGGCAAATGTTGCCTCATCAGCAAAGTTCGCTACAAGTCTTTATTGTTATTGCGGTAAAATAGTAGCGCTCTAGGGTTGTCTAACAGCCTGTCACCAAAATGACGTCATTCGGACTGTTTCTGTCGTTTCAAGAGGAAACTTATGCAGGTCGTATTCCAGATATGTATCAGCGTACTGAAAGTTACCCAGTCCGTTGTTTTGGAATATACAAGTGATAGATGTCGTTGTAGCATCATCCTCATTTCACAATGGAGGTTCGGAAATAGATTTCGGGAATACGAGGCTCTCTGCCAGAGGACCTGACAATCAGCAACCAAAAGGTGAGCAGATTGGTTGCTGGCTGCGGTGCGTTCTCCAACGTTTAATCACAACTCGAAAAGTCTGATCCAATCCAATCGCTCGTGTTAGCCTTGTTCTACAAGTTGAACTTGTAGACTACGGACAGTTCTAGCTAGACGCAAATCTGTAGTAGATGTACCCCGGAATACTCTGGAGGACTAGACAGCAAACTGCGCTAGAACCGCACACCCAGGATTGAACAAGATTGAGCCAATTAAGAGGGCGACAGTGAGGATATAAGAGCATGGTTGAGTGTAGTTGGTAGTAAACGAATCAGGGCAAAAGATAAAAGTGCACTGCACAATATCGCATAACTAGCAGTCACGAGTGCTCATACACAAGCCTTAGACAGACCCTTATAGAGGCACAATACACAACATCGCGATTGGTTCATCGTGCCGGTGATCTGGATTGACCAGTGGACGATGATGACGTTAAGAAGCGGATATTTGGTAGTGGATGTCAGGTGACAGCACACGCCCAATCTTCAGATACACACATGCTTAGACAGTTAGAACGTGTACAAAGGATGCCAGTGAACTGACTGTCACGCCGAACACTTTCTGAAGGTGAAGCAGCCGAGTGGTGTAAAGTGCGAGGTAGACAGATGATGAATTGGTGTAGAGAAATGAAGGCATTCGCCAAAGGGTTATTCACCGTAGGTCAGTAGTTGGACTCAATGAGAGAGACGGTGGTTAATCGGATGCAATGGCGCTAATGCTGTAGCTGTTTGGATGATATAAGTACAAGATGTAAGGCAATGAAAGCCGTAAGAAAACTGACTTGCTGATGACGCCGTAATTACACTTACAACCTAACTGTTTGTTTTCAGGTATGCATATCTTGGCGTTTGATGTCTGAATTTAGACATAAATGTTGTTTCGTATTTAGGTCCCGTCCCCTCCTTTACTTGTGCGTCCAGATTAAGGCTTGTTTCTTTTCTGCATGGTTGTAAGGATGTTAGGTATCGATGTGTGCCACTAACGTGTTGTTGTCTGTAATTATGGTAACGACTAAACAACCTCTCAGAATTGTCATCTGTATAGCAACAGTGTTCGTCAAGTACCTCATGACCCAGTATGGGAAATCCAAAAAACGTCTCGTTAAGCAGTGCAAAATAATGAAAATTTCAGTCGACTGACTATAACAGGAGACCAAACTGGAAGTTCGCTAATCAAGAGTGAAAACACCTTTATGCACTGGGATTAGAAAGCTGACCTTCATACTCAAGACAAGTACACTAAGCACAACTTTACAGAATTTACACAACGTCCAACCTAATCATTAACCAATCAATGCAAAATCATCCGTGCTTAAAGACCAATCATCCCCAAACAGTAATGTAGAGGGTCTGGCCTGATAGTGCGTAACCAGGGTTCTTAATGAGAGACGAGGTATCAAATGTATGTGACTAGTTGATTCGCTTACCATTAGCTAGCCTAAGCATTCGTAATATCGAGTGCAAAGCAAACTACTGCGTACATCTACATGGAGCATGGCAATAAGCTGGCCAGTAGTGGATTCGCGCAGGGCAAATTAACGGGAACAATGTGAACCGAGTAGTTTAGCTAGTCGGTTCGGAAAATGCAAAAGTCGTCTTAGTTGACAAAAGAAGTGCCCCCACAATTTACACAGTTTGCGTAAAAAAGACAAACACAGAATAAGAAACACCTGTCAATATACTAACTAAGTGGGCTACATTGATTACTATTACGTGTTATCTCAGGAAGAATATTCATCCACAAGTGGATACCGTTTTCTGCGCTTCAATTTCAGAGACTTCAGTCCAACTCAGGTGCCAAGCGTGGAAAATAACGGGCAAGCCCCGGATGCTCACGTAGACGGGATAACATACCTATCGACCTATGCAGAAATTACACCGGTGGCTCTATATGCGCAGCCTTCAACCACATAAGTACACTGCCATAAAGACATCGAAAACACGCCGTCTCAAGATGACAGCCGTATAGCTGATTCAAATCTTGCAATCAAGCAGAAAGACTGACTGTGTTGTGACTTTATCCTTTAATGAAAGGCTGAAGTCATACCGACATCAAAAGTGACAGAAACTGATGGATACTACATGGTTGAACAATTATGAATACTCCTTTGACGAAATAAAAAGTTTAAGATAAGGCAACTACTCAGGGAAGTAAACTTATCGACAACCTCTAACGGACTCTCACGAAGTGACTGTATGAATAAATACAATTTTTGAATGCCATGTAATTTGCTTCAGCAAAATCGTAGGGATAAATGTGATCCAGTTGACAGAAGGAGTATTCATATGACGAATGGGTCAACAATACCTTGAATCTGGATTTGTTCAAACCTGGATTAGTTCGTCTAATGTGGAGCAAGCTGGATACGGCCATCGCTGAGACAACGGTGAATGCGAGTCCAGTGAGTTTTATCAAGACGAAAACATCCTCATGTAGTTGGAACAGAATGGAAAGAAGGATCTGAAAATGAAAGACCAACGGTAATTGAAAAGGTAACCGCAAAAACTATAACAACACTCTTCAACAGATAAGTAAAATGTCAACGGATGTAGTTTGCAGATGTAATTCATGCAGAAGATAATTAAAAAACGGAACCAAGCTCAAAACTTCTATTGTCTACGGAATGAGTTAAGGATGAAATGAAGATAGACCGATACATAAACACACCTTCTAGGCTTGAGTGGAATTAATTACAGAAACGAGGAATAACCGCTGTGAACTTTGAACTGATCCTCGCCAACACGAAGGCAGCAGAGAGTGGGCACTCCGAGTAATACATGGGAAGATGCAGGCAAACGGTCAAAGGCGCGAACCTCGATTATCAGGGTAAATGTGTCTATCAGAAGGACTTGTATTCATTAGTCTCATGAACACACTTAGAACTGTATGTGAATCTACTATCTACAAACGTCACTGAAACTACCGCTGAGCTTTACTTCTGCACTCAACGTGATTTTTAACGATAGCGCATGTGAAAGAAGATGAGTTATAATGTCAACTACGCTGATGTAAATAGCAAGCATTTGGTCCGTCAATAAACCTTGCGTTTACAAGCCCACGCTTAGTATGAATGCAACACGTTAATTCATTGCAAAACAAACAATGTTAATCAAGTCTATAAATACGGCAGGGTAATCAAACATTTTCTGGTGAAGTTGATATGGAAAGTTTAAATTCATTGACGCTTGGAGCACTGAAAGCACGGCCGGAACACGTGAAAGCGCGAATGATAGCTACTGTGAACTATGTTGAGCAAATCACGATAAGCAACAAGGTGACGTTCATATAGGTAATCAGTGCGTTAGCAGCCTGATCTCCAATTAGAGAAGTCCCTCATCGCCAGGTGCGCCAGACCGTTGAATTATTGTTTTCAGGTTAGGTATCACAGAAACCTCTATTTTCTATTGTCCCGTAAACCAGACTCAAATTGGAGTCCTTCAAATCAACCACTTTCGACCTATGAACGACCGGGGTGTATCGGAAGCTACAGTTCTCAACTGTTACCAACTTTCCATTATACTTTGTCTCCCAATTTGTCTTCAAAGGTAGAACGACTGACAAACACTGACATTTCTGATGTCCGCACATCACAACAAATAGGTCAATAGGTTGCTGTATTAAAAAAGAGTTTGGAGATGGATGTGTGTCGCAACTACGAGACGCAAGTAAAAGAATCTGACAACGTCATTCATTTAAACCTATGTCTAGATGGCTGCCAATCCAAACACAGTCCACTCGCAGTCTCTGATGACGAAAAGGCCGAAATTCATGGTCAAGATGGGAGGGAGACTTCAGTGGATTCCAAAGCAGAGCAACAGTTACTTGATAGAATCGCTGTGGTCAGTCAATTGCGCGTTATCAGACTTATCAAACAAACTGAAGTTTGTTGACGAGGACTACGAAAGCAACAAGTATTTATTATATCCTCGTACACTTCAGCGGATAGTTGTTTAGAAGCCACCAAGAATGTGTCACGCGACGTTCACACTGTTAGGAGGCAAATTCATCAAAACAATCTAATCAGGACGTCGGTGACGGCTGAGGAAATCAGTCCTCATTACAAACCAGTCAGGCCCTCGGTGACGGCTGGCGAAATCAGACAAAGCACTGAGGGACACGTCGGACCAACTAGCAAGAGACGTGAAAGTGAGCGTGGGTGTCACGCCAGCCCGAGAAATAACGCCTATGTAATTGGCCTTACTTGGCCACTTGGCAGCGAAGTGGCCTAAACAAGCAGACAGTGAATCAACAAGTAAATGGCCATATTTGGCCACTAGTTCATGACATATATTTACAAGCATTTTATTCGTTTGTCGAACTGGTATTTAGCAATACAGCGTGTTTGTTCGCAATCGTGTTATTCTTGTCTCTGCACAAGTAGACTGGATGAAGTCGCATAGCAGGGACCCACGTCAAGCAGTCAAACCGTATTAGAACGTTTGGCAAGGAAAAGGCGCGTTACATCACACACCAATTGTCTGAACCCGACCAAGTGCTCAGACAACATCGCATTATAAGGCCATTTGAATGCTCAACTTGGCAACCTTACTTCAGAAGAGAAGCGGCTAGGTAATGTTTGGTGTCCGAGCACAACCCTGTGAAAAGTGTGAAGGCGTGTACACCAAGGTCTCTGTATAGTCAGTAGCGAATTTCAACGCAAAAGGAAACACTGTGTCACATGAAGACCGCTCTATGCGCCTCAGTCAAGGACACGAACTGAAAACAGCGGTCAGTTCTATATGGTGTCATTCTATTAAGGACTGTCGCGCATTTTGGAGTAGCCACTTGGACTCAGATTGTGCTGTTGTAAATGCCCGCGTCTTTCCATCATTTGTTGAGAGATCACAGATTCGTGGAACCTGAGCATTTGAACAGAGAGGGCGTGAAGATAATCTATCAGAACGCACTGACTGAGAAACAGGTTGCGTAAACCTAACGAGTATTGACAAGCCACGGCAACCATAAAACATTGCTGTGAAGTAGTATGTTCCGAGGAAGCTGTGCAGCTGTATCAGAATAAGGCTGTCACATCTAAGAACCTCATGAACAAAAATCGCTCCATTCTAGTCGTAAGTGAAAACGACGACTGCTTAATCACACGGTGATCAAAAGCTTGCACAGTGACCGTAGACATCACTGAGTTGGAAAATCGAAGGAGATGGAAATACTGTTTACTCCGGGAACAGAAGGATACTAGTTTCCTTGATTCACGGTTGTGTCGGCCGTCAAGTCAATGTAAGTAGGGCCAAATTTGAAAAGGTGAGTCACCGATCACAAGCTAATCACGTCAACTAGACAACGGGGCTAAACACTTTCAAGCACAGTACAGTTGGTTTCAAACGGATCACGCGAACGACGGGAACGAATGATCAGTTATTGCGCTCCATACAGTCTTACATGGAAAGCAGAAGTGGTCACGGGACCTAAGTTATTCTCGTTAACGCGTCTACGTTATGCCGGCCTGTTAAATCCACATGTATGGACAGCTAGTAAGATTTCGATTTGATTGAGGATACTTTGCCACACTTTTACTCTACGAAAGACCTTGAGGTACTGATAATTTTGTAAGTAGCTGGCGTTTGTGGCCCTGAAGAGTGCTCTTCAATCAGTTGCTCGTAACGTCCATTGGAAGTTCCTCCGTTACAGAAAGGTTCCACAGAAACACACGAATCTGTTAAAACAGTTAGAATTAAAGTTAGAGCATTTAGATCATTGTCCCGGATGTTCACCACTTCTCCTAGTGTTAGTCACAGGTGTCCGATTTATTCCTTCTAGATCAGTTGTAGCCCGGACGACTTTCACAAGGCACGTTTAGTAGATCCAATAAGCCTGAAGTTGAGTTGTTTCCCGCCACGAAGTTGATCGACACTCAGCTTGGTCCCTGTCAAAGGAATTCAGTCCAGGCTGGATAGGGCGACTGGATTGTACGGAACGCGTCTCGCACACTCAAAACGCTGCTTTAAGATTGGGAATTCCCCATTCTCGCGGTTTCTATTGTAGGTGGTCTGTATTAAACTGTTATACGCCTCACATACTTTAGTGCTTCATATAACATCAGACTAGTATTGCTGACATCAGCGAGAAAAACGAATGCACATGTTGCCTTCACCGACCTGTATCATCCGTGGTGTAGAAAAGGCTCCTGGTTGTAGATTGGACGAAGAGTACACGGTTTCTGTGTGCAAACCGTTTTCCTCTATGGCTCGGAAAAGTGACTCATTCGTGACAAAGGCGTTAACGGGCTTGTTCCGGTCTTTCTCACTCCGAACATATCGAGTGAGACGATCACGTGAACAACGCGATCATTCATCAGCAAGTACCTCAGAAAAATTGGATATGTGATTTATTGGTCAACTAATCATGGTGCACAGTTAGCGATCGTCTGGCCAAGTATTCCGTACGCCAGTTGGGCGTTTACCACATCAAAAATTAAGTTCTGAGGCCACCAACAGTTGGACAAAACTGCGGGATAAACAAGGATCAAAGTGGGTAAGTGTTCGTCGAGTTGGGTTACATTTTATCCGTTTCTTTTGATAAACCTTTTCTTTGGGATATTCCGTGTCACTGAGGCAGTAAACGGCGACTCGTGTCACAGCACATACTGGTAGGGCTCATGTGTGACGAGTAGATGGACGGACTGATGACACTAACGGTCGCGCCATAATCAACACTCCAAATCACAGTAGCAAAACAGAGCTTACCACATAAATGAAAGTGACCAAAAGTCTGATAATGAATCAATCACTGGGGCTAGCAAGCACTTCACGTACAATCCCACTCTCAAATGATGCCTTTCCTTGTATTGTGATAACCCAGACTTTTTTCCAAGGTTAACCAGCATATTAACTCCATCTACCGGAATTCGGATAGTCACGGTCTTCTCACCCAAGTCCGCTGTCTCTGTATCGCTCAGTCAACCACAAGTTACCCAAGACCCTTTGAAGTAATATCAACGGACTCATAAAATAAACAATGGCTGTAATCCTATTTCGCAGCGACTTAGCAACGGCTTGACACAAGTCCTGACTATTTGCAATTCTAGTTAGAAGGGGGTCTGTGTTGAACAGGCCACAACAGAGATAAAATCATATCAGGAAAGTCCGCTTAAAATAAGTTCACACGACGTGCAACTGTTGTAATGGCTGTCAGGTTAGAAGTAACACCGACATTCCGATTAAAATAATGCCAGAACAACCAAAATGTAGACAGTTCCTACGTGAATCATTCAGCCTTCTCTCATGTCCTAATTTTAGTGCGATAAGTAAACAGTTAAGATAACTGGCACATGAGAGTGCAGAACACATCGACTTGCATTCTGCACACATTCACACGACGAAAACAGCAAACCACTAAGAATATACCATTCAGAAGTCTTATTTCGGACAGTCCTAATACATCTAACGCAAGCTCAGCGTGAAACGGAGAGGCTGACACCGACTGAATCGTCCAAAACAGCTTCAGTGTGAGCAATAGTAGTCTGGGAAACTTAAGCGAACTGCAAAAGGCAAAATTCTTTACAAATAACCGGAATATTATAAAGAGTGGAGACACTCAAATACAAAGAGGCTTTAAACTATCATGATAAATAGTAGTCGTCCGAGATCATAAGATGAGCTATTCAAATCTCAGGTCATTCTGAACGCTATAACACAAGCGAATGGCATCGTAAACGCAAATTTGGGTTAGAGTCAACTGATTACAAGGTACGAATTAGGGCAATCTACTAGTTGAATTAACAAATTTATTCCGGAGTCAACCCCGACAAGAACGAACTTGTCACACAATCAAACGAGTGGACCAAAACATACGCAAAACACTTCAAAACTAACAGTAAGGCCAGTTAATCACACTGGACAATAAATAACTGATTTACAAGATTTTTAAAACATGCTGTTTATAGGAAGAAAGGACGGGCACTCACCATGGCCAACACTGACGGGATGGGTGTCAAATTGGTCACACTAATCATGGAAAAAATGGTTGGCATGTGACCTTCTTCACTGGCAGTAAAACAGAGACTGTAAGAAGAAACGTGCAGAATTTACAAACTGATCACGAAAATAGTAAAGGGAACAAGAGTGAAGAAAAAACGTGGTACAAATGAAAAATACCTAAATCAGTCAACAGAATAACTTAAGAAAACCTTTCAACTAACCAACACATGACAAATGCTTCAAAGAAGTCTGCATCTACTCGGTAAGAAACGAACGGTGGAATCAGCAGTAGTAAAAGAATATAAATGGTTAATGTGATGGGGATCGCATAAGCATGAACGATTTCCTGTCAATGATATGAACAGGTTTTACCAAGTCTTTAAGATCCATAATGGAAGCCTTGTACATATAGCCTTACTTTGGTTTGATTGGTTGCAAGAGTTACATGGGCTCCCTTCGTTACTGACAGTCTGAAAGTCATGAATTTTCTCTATAAACCTCAAAAAAATAGAGTCAAAATAAAAATACTGTAACACATTCAGTATGAGGTCTAAAAAACGAATTACAAAGGGCGAAATGAAAAAACTATGATACTTTGATTGGTATGTAATAAGAGCACCAAAAAGACTGACATCACGAAACACCTGACCAGCCAACATGACCAAGAGAAATAAGTAAGGGAGTAAAGCGCGACCACTTAATTACCGTACGCTAGAGTGCGAGAACAAAAGATCATGCGTTTAGATCTTGTTACAACACTGGATAAAGATCGCGAAATGCTTCAGAACGAAGGATGACTATTTAAAATTACGGATTTAAATAGCATATCTCTTGGATGTTTCCCAATAAGATTGAACCAAAATGCCCGTAATTCCCCTGCGTGGGGGCCAGACATTTTATGGATCTGTTAGAGTTAGATACACTTTTTTGAAAGACCAGAAAAAACCATAGGATGATTGTTGTGTTCAAGAACGACAGAAAATACCGCTAGTAAGTAAGCTTTATTAGAGCAACCGATTCCCAATATGTTACGAAAAACCCTGTCCCCACGACAAGGGCAGTCGCTACCCGCAGGTGTCATCGATCGCTTGAAGATTAGAGCAATCTGATTGGCCGGTTGCATGGCTCACTTGTATTCGATTAGACACAACAGTAACCAACACTAACCGAAAGGGGGCCGATTGAAAAGCCTATGGAAATGCGACAGCGGCGATCAATTATAGGTGACGTTCAATCTACATAAAATCAAAATCCCCTACTACTCATCAATAACCAAATAACCAACAGAGGTGAATGGACATCAATAAACACTAACCTGAGGGAATGTGAATTTACGTCGATGAACTAAATAAAAAGCGAGTCACTCCACCTTCGTGAAAACATAACCGATGTGGAAGGGTTAGTACACAATGTGGTATAGAGTAGATCCCAAACGGTTGAACAACAGCTCAAGAATCGAGACACTTTGAATATGAAGCCCTATAATAAGGCTGTTTTACGGTAAGGTAATTAAGCCTCACTGTGAATTAGTAGTGTCACTGCAGGCGAAGATGAAAAAATACCATTGCGTGCCGAAGGCCAATCACGACTGCACAGTATAAGGCCGAAATAAACTCCTACTCAGAATTTTTCGTAGTCATGTAAACATCGCAAGAACTACGCTCTAGCAAGTGGTCACTTATCTCATCACAACATCTTTCCTGCAAGGTAAATTCACTCTCAATGAACAGTCTAGTCACATTTCATACAAACACAATCGACAAACCGCATTCCGAAGTTGTAAATGAATTCTGGACGAAACAACCGTTAGAAACTTTGTAGCGAGTTAGTTGTTTATTGGTGTGATACACCATCAGGGTAGCAGTCCATTTGATAGCAAACGAGATAACCAGCAGACCACAAAACAAAGTCGGAAAGAAAGTACAGAGTTGGTAGGTTTCAACCAGGGCTGAGTACAAATTGGAATGCCAACAAATTCGTTAGTGCTTGCGCTTCGATAGCAATAAAGGAACAATGTGATTGGCATTCACCGGAATACAGGTTTATGACCGACCAGATTCACTCGGAATGTACAATCAAGAGCAAGAAACGAACGGCCAAAACACAGCACGTACCAGCGAAACAAATTGATCATCACGAACAATAATGCATTCCAATCTGTACACCAAGACAAGCATGAAACTCCGAGAGTAATCAATATACGAACTAACGGAATTTTATCGCGAAAGAAACATAAAGTTAACAGGGAAATTGCGTTATCTATCATTAATTTGGAGAATATGTTAACTTAGAAATTATTCGATCACGAGGTAAAAGTTATAAGATAACTCAATCAAGAATATTAACACGTTAGTTTTCTAAGTGTCACGTGACTTCAAAACAACCATATACAGACAGAAAAAATGCAGGAAAGCTTCCCAAAATACACTACCTACCAAAAATAACTTCCTCAATACGGATGGTTAGTGCTACCATTAATCGCGAGTTTTCTAGGGAACGCCGGTGTGTTTTTTAACCTGTATCATTCAGTGCGAGGTCGAGCTCATCAAACCGGAGCACGACGTGGAGGCGAGAAAAAGCAAATAACCCTGTCTGTTAAGGTCAACCCACAGGCAAGGTGTACTGACTGACTCATCATCTGAAGGATCAGAAGTCGCACATCATATTGGATCGACAAACTGCATCCGTTTGACGGACCATTACTCTAAGTCCGTAACCGAACTCAAACTCAGCAGAAGCCCACGACGCTCTCCAGCAGAGACACTCGGATGTGTTCAAAGTAGAACTCGGTTGCCGCATCAAAATGAAGGCAGTCCTATCTCTTCGTTCTGGGACGAAGCCAGCATTTCGACCAAGGCGTCCGGCACCGTACGCCGCGTTGAAAACTGTCAAGCAAGAACTGGAACATCCTTGGAAAGCTGGAGTGACTGAACCTGTGAACCACTAAGCATGAGTGGCCTCTATCGTCGTGGTCAAGAAGGTAAATGGAACAATGCAACTCTGTGCAAACTACTATGCAGGTCTAAATGACACTCTCCAGATGCATCACTATCCATTGGTGGTATCGGAGGATCTCTTCCCGAAGCTGAACGGCGGGAAATGTTTCGCGAAGCTTGGCCTGGTCGAGGCTTATTTACAATTGCCAGTCGCTGAAGAGTACAAGAAATGGTTAACAATTAACACCCACAAAGGACTTTATCGATCCAGCCACTTGCCATCCGGTGCAAAGACAGCGCCAGTCATCTTCCAACAAAGGACGGATACGATGCTCACGGATAACCCCGGTGCGGCTGCCTACCTACACGACATTACAGTCATGGGTCATAATGTAGAGGATCTGGAGCAGAAGCTGGACCAACCTCTTACTCGATTGAATAAATATGGCTTCCCATTTTGCGCCGACGAATGCAGCTTTGAGATGTCAAATACCTTGGATTCATTGTGAACAAAGATGCCAACGTAGAAGCCATTCCGAGAATACCGCCTTCAACGAACGTGTCAATTCAACCGTCTTTCCTGGGGGCAGATGAATCACTACAGTTCCTACCTCTCGACTGTTCACAAAATTTCCGCTCATTTTGATTGGACAAAATCGTTTCCCTCAAGGAAAGAGGCGGTTTTGGGTGGAAAAAATGGATTCCTTCACAAAGTGGCATCACGTGAAAAAGTGAATAACGATAGTTCACGGAAGTTGACGTGACGGGTATCGAGTTTTTGAGGAAAAATCGCCAGAATCGTGAATCTGCTTAATGATGAGGCATTATAAATACCTTTGAATGGTGACCACAAAACTTCAAAACACAGCTGTGCACGGATATCAATCTGTGACCAAACAACATGAATAGTACATAATTTCAATTCGTTCGAGACTCACCGTGACATAGACAGGACTTCGCCGTTTATACTCCCGAACACGGAGGCACCGACAAATATAGGCATCACCCAAGCCATGACACCCATACACTGGGAGGCAAAAGTCTGTATTTACGAAGCAAGAAAAAAAAATTATCCGTTGTGAAAGAGGACGGATAAATAACAAAAAGATAGGAACGTCAAAACTGGGATCGAAGTAAACTTAGAGGTTACTTGACTCCGTGGAATAAGCTTCACACTGTGATTCAATATTACATCTGTTGTTGAATAGTTTGTCAAAGAAATAAAAACCAAAAAAAAATGCAGACACGTGCAGGTGTAAAGGGCATTTTAAGTATTGACGCTCACTAAACGAAACCTCCACAGCAACAAATAACACATATGGCAAATGCATGTTGGATAATCAAACACGTGGCCATCGGTTAATGTGCGAAAGTGTTATCTGACGATATTTATTCCACATGCAGGATCTGTCATGAGCTAGAAACTGTTAGGTAGCCGAAAGATAAACGAGAGTATTTAATACAACTATTAATCAGCAACGCTTCCACATTTTCTTCAAAATATATCGTGTTGAATGTTACCGGAATGTGATGACTTCAATTGTTCCGGATTTCTGTGAAGTTCGCCCTGGTTCAACAGTATTTTCTATGGAACCGGATAAAAATCGAGACTTATTATTATCAACCACTTTTGTTCCAGCAAAACAGTGTGTTCACATTAGTTCATAAAAAATGCTCTGTTGTACGCATCAAGTAAGCAATGACGAAATAAGGAAGGGAACGTATGGCAGTAAGAATCAGACGACTTCATTTCTTCAAGCTTTGATGTGGTCTCTGCCGCACCATTGGTGTATTCGTCAGGAGGTCGCGTAGACAGTCAGAGTCTTCCAGGAACAACCATGCCAGAAAAATTAAAAAAAACGATTGGACGAAAAATATATTCTTCAGATTGTATGTTGCAAAACTGCCTGTGTGGAGGCAGTTAGGGTGAAAACACAGTCTCACATGTATAAAGTTGAACCAGTTAGTTAGTTCAACTCATTTGCGTCGTTTGTACTGTTTTCCTAAGACTTAACCGAGTCCTCATATCAGTGAATATGTCAGGAACAGTTGTAGAAAAAGTACAGAAGCTCAATTTGTTTCAGGATCCTAGATGATGTTAACTGTATGAAGTAAAGGACTTGGATAAAAATTTTCCGTAATCGTACTACTTAAACCACCTTAATTATGAAATTACGACTTTGGCTAGGATCTTGAGATAGACTGATTTCCTGCGCATTTTCCTCAAATGTTCCAAACATATTAACTGATCTAGGAATTTAACTGAGTTTCAAATAAACTCGCAAATGAGTTGTCAACAACAAATCACAGCGACTGTTGCTCCTATACTATGAATTGTGGTTGAAGTTCGTCTGGCATGTAGATGAATGACAAACAGAAAGAAACTAGTCTTGTGTATCTAGTCACTTAACATTCACTCCATGTTGGGTAGAAAAGAGTAAGTACTCTAACCATCCAAAGGATGGTCACCACGACCGACATGCAGTCACAGGGTGTAAATAATGCTGTGGCCATCAATAACAAAAACATCACAGTAAATCAGATATTGTATGTTGCTAACTTTCATCTACGGGATCAACGGTCAGAAAGTATCAAAATGTGCTTTCCTCCCAACACTACTCAATAAGAAATTTTTTATCCCTTCAGACAGCCACGAATTGTTCGCTAAAATATAATAAACCTGGCAAAATTTGTCACCCAATATATGCCACGATTTCCAAAACTAAGGAGGACCATTTGAAACCAATGATTCGCTATCTTCTTGAGATGTCAATATACGGTCCAGGCAGTGCTGTTTACTCGAACTTATCTGATAATAGAGTCAAGCCTCACTTTCTAACACCACCAAAATTAACATCACGGAGAGATTGCAACAATAACCTCACAAACAAAGAAAGACGTGCTCAAATCGACTCGGTGGAACGCTCGCTGTCAAACTCAACACCACAGGTAGTCTATCAGAAAAGCATTACCTGCTCATCTTAAATGCACGCATTCAACGAACAATTGTTCAGATCTCGGCAAAAATACGTACAACGACGTTCTATCGTAACACATGGAGGAAATTAAAGAAATGAGCAATTTACTGTCCAGGTGTTTGATGGCATAAACGACAGTGAGAATCCCCTAGCACAACTGTACACATCTCACGTACACAACATACTCACCATAAGAAGTGACAAAGTACAACACGAAGAACATCTGGTTAATTCAGCCAAGGACACAAATAAGTGGAGTCACTGTCGTGTAACGCAAAACCTTACATTGTTGTCAGCTGAGGTAGACAGGACAAACTGAAGTGAATCAGATCCCCATCTAAGCGAACGAGGTGACAAGAAGCCTCCATTGTCCAAGTTGAAAACGATTCTTACAGGACCGATGGTCAAGCGGATAACAGCAATAAGGTTGCCGGCTCTAATGTTTTTTCGACTAACTGCATCTAATGTGTTCAAACAACAAAGTTGGTCGTAACAGTCTGTTTGAGAATTTACACAACGAAACGGTAGAAAATTATTGTTATCTACAGTCTTATTTCGTACAAGGATGTACCACATTTTGGGGTTGCTAACAAATCTTGCTCGTGTTTTTGCGATAGTTTCCATTAAGTGTTTGACAAACAGCTGTTGATTTATGAATGAAAAGCGGCTAACTAGCAATAGGTCAGTGGACACGAGATAAGTCTATTTCAAAGACATTACTCATATAACAACAAGACGGACAATTAAACACCTAACAGATGGAAGTCTGAACAGCTGAGTCAGCATTCAAAAACTAAATAACTACAGCGGAAATAGATTAATGTCATGGTAAACGATCTACATCAGTCGCAAACACGACAGATCGTAGAGAACTAAGATGCGAATCGGCTTCCCGGGAGGGCTAATGTAACAAACTGAAGGTGTACTCAATAAGCTATCTAGACTAGAGTGACTGAACGTATTTTACGCGTAACATGGGATCGTTCTTCACAGGTTTTGTCTCAACTGAGTTGCAATGAAAGCGATACTTGTGTGGTAGGAATGACATGGCCTCGAGGAACTAAAGGTTTGTGATGCACGTTTTGGTCCACAGAACAATGAAGCCATTTCAACCGAAGTCAACAGAATGACATTTATCATCAATTTTGCACACTCGCTGGGAGGTTGCGGAAGGAAAATCTGGTTGTGGAAACCAGTTTACAACGACAATCTCATATGGGATGCTTGTTCTCTCCCACTCAGTGCATTGAATATGTATAATGACTATGTATAATGGTGTACTAAACCTATAAACCACAAACGTCAGGAAAAGAAACTACAACAAAAACGGACATGTTAAATGAAGTAGGTATTCTTAAAGCAGGATTGCCACTAAAATCTACTTCGATAACGTCACAAACCGCAAATGATTAGTGTGTTCAGGGCCCCAATCAGGAAACAGATAACGTCCGACGTAACGGAGCTCTGAAGCTAGAGTCTTCATCCTCGATCATGCAACATACACAGATCACAACAATGCAGCTTACAACTTGATTCGGGTCGTGACTAAAGCGCCAGGCAATGGAATGAGAAGTGTTTGAAGAACAACAGCAAGATTGACAGGCTAAACACACCTATGCTGAAAACATGCCGGCGAACAACGTCGTTGTTGGGGTGATGCCTTCGTCATTCAAATGAAATGCTACGAGGGCGCAGGTGATCGGGAGCAGACAAGTGTTGGACATCATTCACACGAACCGGTCGAGTTTTAGAGCAACCAAGAAAAACTTTCAAAATATACTTGAAAATACCAGGCTTGCACTTGGGGTAGCAAGCTTAGGCTATTATTAGTTATACATAGCCTACCACTTGTGAAATTTCGGATGGCGTAGACATCAGTCAAATTAAACGTGGTTCAACCCACAGAGATTTCCAATGTTTTTATTTCAGTTTAGATAAAATTTTAAAAAACAAATCCCGAAGTACTATATCTTGAGGAGGAACTTCTAATGCGAAATCTGGTAGCTCTATTTTATTCTGACACAGAGATGGCACTCTTCCAAAACAGATAAACACTTACCACTGCAACAGCCGCCGAAGTTTTTTCCGATGATAAAATTTCGAACGGTGAAAGCACGGCCAAATAAGCCATATTAGCGAGCAAGTAGATGAGAGTAACGATAGACAATGATAAAACTATCACTATCGGCAGATTTCTGAAATGGAAACAACAAGGATTCAAAAAGTATGCATTCACAGAATTTTTGAAACATTTGTTGAGTTAACAATGTGAAATGTTATAATGTATTCGGAAGTTATAAGCGGTCCGTGTATAGGAAAACTGAAGTAATGCAACCCACTAAGTATGTGTCTATGACAAAGCAGTACTACTTGAAAATACTTGACCACTATGCTGGGAGTTTCCGATTATCTAAATGTCATGCTTTAGCCCCCCACAAATATGGATGTAGAAGCAGTGCAAAGGCTGAGCGGATGTAACTCATGGAATGATTGTGGAGCATGGATATGCACACTTTTGAGACTGTTCGAGGAGTATCAAAATAGCTATTTCAACACATTTCACTGTTCAGAGCCCATTCGGGCATGGAATAGATCAAGCATCATTCCGCCTAGTTATGTTCGATTATAATTATAACAGACTGGCAGTTGCACGAAGAAGACGGGCGGTCGTTAGAATTGCTGACTTCATATGAGCATGCGACAGCTCAACGTTGAGCCGGTAACTGTGGGTACGATGGCTCGCGATGCCGCCTGACCTGAAAATGGTCTGAAAAGTAGGAGAGTGACAAACAAATGCAAAAGTAGGAGCGAAGGGAATCAAATATAAGGCTCCATGAAAAAGATTCAACAATTTTGCAGATATAGACTAGTTATTGACGACGACCACTGCCGCATCGAAGTGTGTCCAACCAGCGGTGTGGATAAACGCGAAACTCCAGTCAGGTAGACGGCACATTCCAACGTTACTCAGTGAGACGTTCAAGACCTTCACAGTCCGTGGTCATCTCACCGCCTGACCAGGATGAAGATTATTCTGACCATCGGTGGTCACAATGAACAATGGACAGTGAAGCACACGTTCCGTCAGTATACCGAGGACGTGATCTAACCAGCAAAGACTACGCACTTTTATTACCTCGGTTGGTGGTTGCGAACATTTTCCAACTATGCACCGCAGGACCGTTGCATTGCTCACATAGTGTATTTGATATAGGCCAACGGGCTGAGACAATGGTGATCGAATGGTGAGAATCTAGAAGCAGCTTTCGAAAGAAAGGGTAATTTCTATGGTCTGCAGAACACAAGTGCCCACATACATTGAAGGTAAACCCATCGATAGCTAACAGATGGACGTTCTTGCGACATCACAAACACCGAAGTTTGACAAACGCATTGTATGCTTCCACTATGCTCGTGGACACCTTGTCAGCTAACTACCTGGCAGAAGCTTCACTTCGAGATCCTCAGAAACCCCGAGTGCTCGTCTCAGAATATCAAGGGGAATATGAAGGGGAGATCGGACGACTCTGTCGAAGTGAAAAATACTCGAGTTAGCTGATCATAAATGCGCACTTTGGACGTAGAACGATAAACCTCATTGGGAAGCCGTTGTGACACAGCCTCAGATGGCATGCAGAGAAACCGAGTCAAATACAGAATTAAGTCCAAAAATACTATGCCTGTTGGTTGAGAAAAAGAGCATCGATGGCCCAGAGTACGTGTATGTTGAAGATACGGTCGATACACCCGTAACTAAGCTGGAAACCTGACTGTTCCCTTATCCGGTTCAATCTGTGTTTCAGCAGCCGTTGCTTTATAAGACCCGTATGTAGCCGGGATGTGACTTGCACAAGACTGATACCTTCGTGATTGTCACATAATATCCTGAAACCTTTGTTTCAAAATAAGAAACAACTGATAGGCAGCAGCCATAAGGCACCTCTTCAGCTTCTCACAAAAAAATGAGACCAATTCGGACAACATTCTCTAACAGTCATCTATGAAAAGAGATGGAGAAAGAAGGTACTGACCGGGAGCCTTACTACGTTTTAGCAGTTTAAACTTCATACCCATTTTGGCTTCCGACGTTGAGAACGTCATATCTAATCAAACCATCCCTATTTTTCACTGCTGAATAAGCCGGCTCAGACCATTTGAACTGCTCCTAAAAACGATCAGCTCACTTGTTAAGTTGCTGCGACAACCAGTAATTGTGTGTGCCATTCTTTCTGCATATATTCACACTAACACCCTGCCCACGGCCAGCAAAACTACGACTCAGGAAACACAGCATCTGGCTGTTTCTTAATAAGAATGCATTCTTCATTTTTTGGGCAAACCCTGACAAATAGGCCTCACAGTCCTCAAACAAACTATTCATAAGTTTACTTTTCAGTTCACGATGGTATTGATCGTACTCGGGATCACGGAATTCACTTGACGGTTATCCATAGGTTTTGCTGAATCAGTAGGAAACCACCCATGCAGTATCTGCAGCGCTCCTTCGGAAAAGATCTCTGTGCCAGAGGTTCACAGGGTGGACCGGACTTCTGCCCGATGCTCGTTTCAATCACCCCGCCGTTGTGACCCGAAGGGTTTATTCCTCAGTGGCGTTTGATAGTAATTTTGTATACCTTTGTCCCTTAATTTCCAACTGCGCACTTTTTGGTTGTGAACAGAATATCTTCCTATAAACGGTATAACAAAGCGGGCATGAAGGCCAGTGCGACCTGAGTCAAGGAGACTACCCTGAGTAGAATGATACCAAGGATAAACGACGGCGATATGCTCCATTTGCATCCACGGCTGAAATGCACAGAATGGTCTCCGTGTGATACACTGCCGTCGTTTGTGCTGAAATGCACAATTCGACTGTGGAGTCTTTGGGATGGGCATAACTGTAAGCCAACCGCCACTGTTACTGCGTCGCGTCCGGACACTAAGTGCAATACCTAGCCGCTTCTCTTTAGTAAGACGACCAAGCCGTGTGTTTATACCATCAGCAAGCAGAATAATGTTAGGATGGTTAGCTTATCTTAAAAGATCAAAGATGGCATTGTGTAACGCACTACTGACGGCATCAGAACTACTGACTACTGGAGCATATGCAGATATGGCAAATAAGTAACGTCCTTCCGGTCTTTGGTGGCCAACTGTGACGAAAGTACCAAGCTCGATGACACAAAGACAACCGGTCATTAGGGTCCAGTCGAGCAGGTTCTGCTCTCTCATAGAGCTCAGTGCAAAGCCCATCCTGGACCGACCGTGATATTTCGTTTCATCGATATTAGAGATCTTGAGGAAGAATCGTCAATCCGTAACAATCAAATGAAGGACAACGTTAAGATAACGGCACCATTCAGAAACACAGCACACACCTAGTCCTAAACGACAGAGGGTGCCCGCCAGAGCAGTTTGCAGACATTTGCGTCAAAGTGTAGACGATATAGACGTCGATGGTTACCGAATGTCTAGGTTTGAAGAAAGAGCCATTAGCAGCAGAGGGAAAAGGTGGAAATGAGTTCGCCGGTCTGTTCGACGAACGACAACTTGTGACGCTTTCCAGTCGTTTGTGCCACGGAAGGGGGTGGGCTTGATAGATCACGCACCCAGCCTCTGACCTGCCATACAAGAGATAAGGTTGGCTTGATGGACCCTACCCGGAATCAATGACTCAACAGTCTGACTCACTTGACACTGAAAGACTTATCTTTCCCGGGTATGCAGTGAGTAAAACAATGCTGTCTGATGCTCATCATTGCTGCACGTAGTAGATTTAGTCAAGAATACAAGCTGTAGTGCGACAACAAACGTTTTTTGACCGTAATAGGTGATACGCTGGAGGTCATGGTCAACCGCCGGGCGATCGCAGTGCCATTTTCAAGTCTACAAACGTTTGGGCCTTTTATCCACCGTCAACGGCCGACTTTCATCCGAGAAAAACGTGATTATCCTCAATGAACAGCGTCAAGGTAGTTCGTGGACTTCATACTGGACACCCTGGAATCAACTGAGTGAAAATGGTTCCATGTATAATGGTCCAACACATACACTGATTCGGAGCATCCTATGCGATATAGCTCAACCGGCCCTTAATTTGGCAAAGAAAACTCAAGTACGTTCCTAGCCGACACTAACCTCATCCTCGCATAGCGTTCAGTATGATTTCGTTAAATAATGGAACGTAGACAGTTATCAATTACCACCAATACCAAAACGATACATCTGAAGATCCCGAGGATGCATATGTTCACTTCTGAGTTTACTGCCCGCTAACCGTCAGCTTTTAGTTCGAGGTGGAATCTCGGAGATGCTATTCCATAACAATGATACCCGGTTCACACTGGAAACCACCAATAAGTTTCACCAGGTTGACAATAGACGTCGCCTCTGGCTTTTTTTAATGGATCTTTCAACGTCCAATGAACAAACGCGGCGCTTTGCCGGCATCATTAAGCGTGTTACGTTGAAATTAACAGGAGTGGTATCAGCTAGAGAAGGTCTGCAAAACGCCTTGCAGAACACCAGGGTTGCCGTGAAACCCCAGGCCTTAGATGGTGTCTCAGGGGTAAAAGCGATACCAAGATGAGGACAGAAACACCACTTGAGGCGTTCCGACCAAGTCCAACTCCCAATATAACACAAAGTGAAGCTATGGAGATGTTATTCAGTGTCAAACATGGAAATTCACTAATTCCAGTAAAACCAGACAGTATGAGCACATGACTACAGCAAAGGTGGGTAAGGATAGATTCTAATTTATCCTACAAAAACATGATGTCCTAGTGACACTGATGTACAACACAACGTATGGGGACACTGTAGATTTCAACCGCTCAATGAACCTACTGCTTGATAACCTCGGCCTTCTATAGTATACAAAGGAACTACCGCAGCAATCAACAAAGACGACCCTCCTGATACTGAATATTACCATACGTCTCATAAATAAATGAGTAGAAGGTAAGGTGTAGTAAGTAAGGTGAACAAAATCTACCATGCACGTCACAAGGCTGATAACAACCTAAGAATTTGAATAAACATACCTGGCAGGGTTCTTCATTTCGCCCGTGAGAAAATTGAGGTAATTCCTGAAAATATGTATGAAGGCAAACATTGTAATTCTACAAAATGTAAAACACAAGCCTCAAATTTACGACGTATAAACGTCTTTGAATTGAACTGAACAATCTGTACCCAAACAACTGATAAACAAAGGTTGAACAGTTAACTCAGTAGGCAGTGACCTTCATGTATTATGCCAGAACGGAGGAAGGCATACTACGTTATCTTACGGAGATTTTTGCCTTCCAGATCATATTAATTCGCGTAAATATCCCAATGACATACAGATATAGATGTTCAGTAGCAACCTCAACTTGTATGCGATTAAACAAAAAAATGGAGCTACCTATCTTAACTTTGAAAATTCGTTTTTATCTCACGAGCACATAAAAGTGAGAACAGTGAACGAATAGTAATCGGTATGTATTAACGAATGAAGACTCACGTCGAGAATAAGTGAACGAGGTACTCAAGAACCCATTTATGGGATGCAATGCAAAATAAAATAAACAAGAGCCGCTTACGACTGTATTGGAGACAATAGGGTGAGACTTAGCATCATTGCAGTGTCACTAATTGGTTTATACATGGACACATTGTGGACGCTACCTGGTAGTGAGTTTTACCTATTCAAATCACTACGTGACAGGAAAGCCTCTACAAATTTCCTAATGTCTGCTGTGAAACAAACGAGCACACTTACGCCCACAATAGCCGATAGCCATTTAAATCTAAGGATTCACATCACAATACTGTGCAAGGAACAGCGCGAAGCTTGAAAAATGACTTACGCTTCGGTTACTGCTACTTGAAATAGCAAAACAAACAAGTAGTTATCCGGTCGTGGCCCTGCACATCGTTAGATTTATTTTAACAACCAACAACTGCGTGCGACTGCATCTTTTCCAGCAGTCTAACTGCTGTTATATTCCAGCTATCAACGCTCCAGCAACTCACAATTACCCATCTTATAATACAAGCACACAACGCTTTTCTGATGTACGCGAACAAACTTCAATTAATGTACTAAGTCTGGCAGCACACAAGTGATTGTTCACAGGGGTCCGATGTAACGACCACTGACATGTTCTGAATCCCAGTGCAATACCCCCTCTAGATTGATCACAAAATTCTGCATAGGTATAACTGAGAAGGCTACGCTCGGATCGTCAGCCACCTGGAAATAAGTTTACATGTTAAACTTCCACAGTTAGACCTCAGAGATACAACAAAAATCTAACTCAATACACAAGTGACTGTCGACTAAAGCCCAAGACGAAACAAAGCAAAATAATCCACTGCACAAGACAGTGTGAGTGACGTCCCCCAACTTATATAGCATCTCCTCTGGGAATACGCATGCAGTGAATGCAAAACTTTTAATGGCTTACAGTGACGCCCATTGGCTTTTGATAAACTAAGACCGTGTGCTACTACGGAAGTTTGTTCAGTCGTCCAACAGTGCAGGTAAAGGACGATTGAAAATGGAACTTACCAACCAGCAAACGCCCAAAATCCTTGATAAAATGCATTAGCAAGAGCTCCGGGGTTGACCGCGCTGTCTTCAAAAGGGTCCCTGAAACTGTTTACGTTTCCTTGGAATATTCAAAAGAAACTGAAAGTAGAGTGCACCTACCTCGGGCAAGATAGTAAGAGCCGAAACCAACGATCAGTAACAGAGCAACTACTTTGCAAGTTGTGAATATGATTGATAACTTCGTAGCCCATGTCACACGATAACAGTTAATAAAACATAAAGTCACTACAATATCAGGTTACTGAGACAATAATAATTACGTAAGGCCAAAAGTGCAATCAATTGCAGGGCTGATTTGGGGATGTCACAATCGAAGAAAAAGGGACGAAGCAAATACTCGGCAAGGATCAACGAATTTACTGCACAAGCAACAGTCCCAATCACGACAAATGTAATCCAGAGAGCCATGAAAGCCAAAAATGGTCCAAAGGTTTCAAGGATATACGTGTATTCACCTCCGGATCGGGGAATAGTAACACCTAGCTCTGCATATACAATAGCACCTAGCGTACTGAAAAGTCCTGTGACAAACCACATAATAAACGACAACCCTACTGACTGAGTGTTTCTCAGAACACCAACTGGGGATACAAAAATTCCAGATCCCACAATAATTCCAACCACTATGCTAACCCCCTGAAGAATTCCGATCTCCTTTTTTAGTCCAACTGCGTTTTCCGCTGGTGCTTTTTTATTATTTTTTAAAGTGGGAGCCATTGTTTACATGAGGTCACCAGACGAGAGAGACGATAGCACGTGCACACAGATCAAAATGCCCCCTTAAAAATCAAGCAACTCTCTCTCACGGCCAGAAAAAATAGCACAGTAAAACAGAGGTATCCAAATAAAAAAGTTAATTTTCTCCGTGTTGGTAGACGGAACAACAACCCTACAGGAAAAGAACTGCTGCCTGAGAAAGGTCCTCGGACGAAGCTTGAACAGCTTCCTGTTATGTCCTCGCCGTCCGTCATCATTCGATACAGCGAAGAACTGATCAACGAAGCCTACTCTAAAGAGGAAGTGTGTGAAAATTAAATCACCGCGGAGCCGTCGAAATTCAAGTGGGTATAGGTCAAGAATTTCAAGTCGAGACTCATGCGCGAAGTTTTTCAGCCTGTGACTAGTTTGGTAGCCACGCGCTGGACACGCTCAACAGCTAGTATGTCTTTCTTCAGACCGGTATACACGACCTGATTAGCATACTCCAGGAGCGGTCTTATATAAACCCCGTACAGCGTTTGGAACGCTCTTTTGTCTATACGTGGGAAAGTGCGCTTAATCATCCAAAGAGAGGCAAACCCCTTTCTCGCCGCCATCTCGTGGTGATGCGCAAAAGAAAGGTTAGACGACAACCGGATGCCTAGATCTTTCTTCAGATCGATTTTCGTAATATCTACTGTGCCTAATGCACTATGAATCACAAAGGCATTGCCGGAGTCTCCACCGAGTGACATATGAGCGCACTTATTGTCATTTAGTGGGAGACTCCAATCGTCCGACCAACGCTTAATCGCGTCAAGATCAATCTGTAGTGCACTGGGATCAGTGGCATTCCAGATTTTTAGGTCATCGGCGTACAGGAGCGCTCAAATAAATCCCTCGAGAGTATATCAGTAATTCAGAGTTCTACAAAAATACTACAGTTTCTTTCGAAGAATCCGATCAATAATTCGGCACTAAGGTCCACGAGTAATGCGACGAAACTTTATTGTTGAAGTTGCGCGGGGAACTCGAAATTTTGGCGATTACAGCGATTACAGCGATTTGTCCACGGGTTCGAGGTTCGAGGCCCAGGTCACCGGGATACAATCAGTAGGTCTGTTTTGACATCAGCGGTTTTCTGTTGACTTGAAAGGTAGTCACTGAAAACAAGGCGCCGCACCGCCCTTCGGGGTTACACAGAGAACTGAAAACAGAGTCAGATAGTAATCTAGTAAAACAGAGTGAAATACTGATCCAACAACTTTTTAAATAAGTGGGAATCTAATAACACTTTGAGCGGTCGCTAGAAGAACAGCTAACAACCTCCAATTGAAGGTCGTACGAGTAGTTGATAACTGTGTAAACGACAAAATGTTGCTTAAGAAACGTCTGGGGTCGAAGCTTTCAGCGCTTCTTGTCCTGACCCTTTCGACTGTCTTCAACTACTATGGTGAAGAACTGATACACGAATCCCGTGCTAAAGAAAAATCTTGTACGAATTAAGTCGTCGCAAAGTCTTCGAAATTCAAGTGGGTAGAGACCAAGAATTTCGAGACGAGACTCGTAAGATAAACGGCGCAAGCCACCGATCACATTGGTGGCTACACGCTAGACACGCTCGATGGCGTTCATGTCCTTCTTCAAGTCGGTGTATACGACTTGATCTGCATGCTGGAGCAATGGTCCTGTATAGATCACGCAGAGCGATCGGAACGCATGCTTGTCTATGCAGGGAAAGGCTCCTTTTATCGTTCCAAGAGTCCCAAATCCCTTTTTGGCGGCCATCTGGTGGTGATAAGAAAAGGATAAACTAGTCAACATTCAACTCCCTATGTTCTTTTTTAGGTCAACTTTCGTGATGTCTGTTACACTTAGTGCACTATGTATCACGAATAGGTTACCCGAGTCTCCTCCAAGCGACATATGTGTACACTTACTGTCGTTCAAATGGAGACTCCAGTTTTCTGACCAGCCCTTCATAAGACCGAGGTCACTCTCCAATGCGCTGGGAACAATGGCTGTAGATCCTGGCCAGAATCTATAGAAGTTGTGTTCGGATCACTCCAACTGAAACCGATAGTTGGATGACAAAATGTCGGCTGGAGGATCGAACCACGGACCCGTCACACTGCAGGCAGCGACCCTACCGCTCGACTAACCGACCGTTGTCGGCCGAGTGCACAGTGCCAATCTCAACTGATCCCCATACCCATACCCCATTGGTCAACCTATCGTACTGTAGGTCTGACACATATATACTCCTGTATTGATTA
>LUCH01002059.1:68734-91219 GCA_013368495.1 Paragonimus heterotremus
ATAAGAAACAACAACGGACCGAGCACGGATCCTTGAGGAACTGCAGCGGAGAAAGGCGAGGAGAAAGAAAGGTCCGCTATGGTTTTCGCCCTAAAAGTTCTGTTACCGAGGAAGGATGTAATCCAGCGGAGAACATTTCCTTGTCTCCCATAAGCTTCCAGCTTGCGTACAGGAGGACAGTGTGGGACACGACTAAAGGCTTCGGCGGAGTCGAAAACGAGAGTTCTTGTCAGTTTTTCGCACTCATGTTCAGTAGGATTCAATTTTAGCAACTGGCGACGGGGTGTTCTTTATATTTTACGGTGAGAATCCACGATATCCATAGCGACGGAGGCGTTGGCGGTCATTTTGCAGCAACAAAATTCCCAGTGCTTGAAGGCGCGATTCAGGCTGATCGAGGCGTTGACATGGAAGCTTCCGGCTTCCGGCGCCAATTCCAAATTGCGGCAGCAGATCGAGTCTATTGGAAACTCATTCTCATAGTTCTATTTCGCTATCTGTTATCGGCAGCCGGAGGGTGCATTCGAGGTGGAGCTGTCCGGTGCCGATGGTGCCCAACGTGTCCGACTGCTTTTGCACAAACTGGGTCCTTTGAAGTTCGGGCGCTCTACGAACTTCATTCAACCAAATAATTGTAGCAGTGTCTCTTTCAACAATGTTGTCGAAGCACTGCAGAAATTCTGGCGGACAACCATGCCTGTCTTACATCCGGTATCGGTGTTTCCAGCTGACCCGGAGCCAATCCGAAGATTTTGTCACCCATGCCGGAGACGTCAGTTGAGATTGTGAGCGCTTCGAGCTCTCCTGTATGGTCGATGATCAATTCAGGACGCTGATTTTCTTATATGGTCTCCAGTCAACAGTAGGCGGTGACATCCGCACTTGTATCCTGAACGAGATGAAACACGACCCTAAGATAATGCTGTGGACGATCACCGCCGTATGTCAGGGGCTGGCAACAAGAAGCATAATGCTGTTATGATTCGGCTGCCGTCAAAGCTTTCAACATTGTTGCCCATTCAGTCGGCACACATTGGTCATCCTCACTCTAGTGGATCGCGGCCACCCAACCAAGAGCAATCTTCGAAGCCTCCGAGACCCTGTTGGCGATCAGGAGACTCGCATTATGTGCGCGCGTATGTCCATCCCACAAATACAAGTGCCAGAAATGCAGTCTCCGAGGCCACAAGGAAGACCGTTGCGGAGCCGACAGGCAGTTGATCCCACGGTCCAGATCGAAGTCAAGCGGTCGACGATTCCAGAAGCCGGTTCGACAACCAAACTCCATTTTTGCCACATTCTTGGTCGACTATGCTTCCAGTCGGAAGTATATTACGCTGACGCTCAACGGTGCCGCCGTTCGACTGCAAGTTGGAAAGGCCTCCGACATCACCCTCATATCAAGGAAGACGTGGAACACGACCGGTCGACCTGCCATGCGTCCGACTATAAACAGTGCAAGCAACGCTTCAGGTGGTGCTCTGAGGTTATCTAGCGAGCTAGCTGGTGAGGCTTCATTCGGCGACTTTCACTTCAAAGGCAGCTGCTACCTCAGAGGTCAATCGAAGTTGGACCTGTTGGGGCTGGAGTGAATTGATGCAATGAACTTGTTGAGGACGCCCATCAGCCGCTGAGAAAACGGCGGCTCAACCCACGTTAGCATAATGGCATCTTTTCGCACCGCTAGTCCTCTCAGTATCACGGATCACCCGTCCTGAAAGCACACTGCAGTTTTCCAGGAAGGTATAGGATGTTGCAACAAAACGAATACCGTCTTGCACCTTCTTCCGAACGCAAGACCTTTCTTCCGGCCGAAACTTCCAGTGCTGTGCGCAGCTCTACCTCTCGTAGACAAGAAACTCAATCGCCTACAAGAAGATGGTGTCTTGAAACCGCACCGATCGTCGTTGTAAAAAAGCCCAATGATGTGGTGGGAATTCACGCTGACTTCCCTACAGGCTAAATTGCTTCGTTGAATAAGCAGTAGTATCTTGCTCGGCTCCCCGATGATGAATTCGCGAAGATGAACGGTGACAAGTTCTTTGTGAAGTTGGACCCAACGGACGCTTACCTACAGATGAAAGTCTGAGAACCTTCCAAAGAGCCTCTCACCATCAACACCCACCGCGGCCTGCTCCAGTATCAGCCCCTCCCATTCGACGTGAAGACTGCGTCGGCAGTCCTCCAGCAGATCATGGATACCATGCTGACCGATGTTCCGGGTACAGCCGCCTATCTGGACGACATTGTTGTGACCGGGGCCGATGAAGCAGAACTGACAGAACTCCTGGACCTGGTTCTTGGGTGCACAGCCGATTACGGGTTCCGTATTCGTCAGAAAAAGTGCAATTTCTTCATGCGCCCAACTAAGCACTTGAGCTTCTTCATCGATCGTCCCGGTCGCCGCCCAGGTCCCAACAACATTCGAGCTGTTGTTGATGTGCCACCACCGTCAGACGTATCTACCCTACGCTCATTCTTGGGTCTCGTCGGCCGCTACAGCCTGTTTATGCCCATCGTGCGTCGCGTTCAAGCACCCTAGAACAGATTGTTGACAAAGGGCGTCTCGTGGCACTGGTCAACCGAATACCGGAACTCATTTGAGGACGTGATGAAAATACGTACTTCCGACAACTTGCTGACTCATTTTGGTCCTGCTCTCCAAAACGCGGTTGAATCGGACGCTTTTAGCCATGGAGGTCCCTCATACCTCTACCTGTGATGGAACCCACAACCCGGCCGTTCATGCTGCCGGCTTCCTATCGTCAGCGGAAAAGAACTACGGGCAGATCGAGAATAAAGCGCTTTACATTGTTTCCGCCGCGAAGCGTTTTAACAAGGCGCTCTCCGACCGGCTTTCATTCAGCTGGCCGATCACAAACCACTGCTTGCTACCTTTGGATCAATGGAGGGTATACCTGACCACACGGTCAACCGCTTTCAACGATGGGCGACGGATATGCTCAACCACGGCTTCAAGGTTTAATACAAGTCGCCAGCGAATACTGGACAGGCAGATGCTCTCTCTCCCGCCTGATTGGCTCGCAGACGCCTGATACAGAAGAGGCCTTGATTGCTACAGTGCCCTCCGAAGCAGAGATCAATCAGGTGTTTTCTGAAGTCATCCGGATACTTTTGGTCGCGGCCGAGTTGGTTGCTGAAGCAACCCTTCGCGACCAGACATTACAGTCTGTGAAATCTCTGCACCCATGGGTTGGTTTGTTCGGGGACATTGGTGCTGTCTTGAGGATGGAGATGAGGGCTTTGGCGTTGACTAAAAGCTTGTGGACAGCCTTGGTGAGTGACCGCGTTCTAGCAAGCCGGGATCGATTTGCCGCTCCTGCAATGACGTGTGTTGATGCCAAATGGAAAGAAGTGTTTAATACCACTTCGGCTTGGTAATGTGCGGAGGATGCTTTCGGAAGCCGCCCCAACTAAACGATCCTTCTTTATCGGAATGCCCTCTCCTTCAAGTCTGTGGCAGCTTCCTCAAGTTGGGCCGTGTACAAAGCAACTGTCTTACAAGCAACCGCCAAACATACAAGAACAATCGCAGTATAACCATTCAGTGAGCTCATCTTTGACTTTATATCAGGTATAGTTTTTATTTCTACCTGGTATGTCTGCCATGGTCGTTTACAGTGCACTGGGGTTCTTAGACGTCTTGTAGTTACAATTTAACGCTTCTTGTTTCTGCTCACTAGGGGTAGCGCGCAGTGAGACGGGCACGGCCCCGGACAGAGTATAACTTCCTCAGAGAGGATAGCTCAAGCAGACAAACCGCTTACTTGAAGAGGTGAGCAGAACGCACTAGTTCTGGTTACGGTCAGTACACTTGAGCTGATATCAGTGTAGGCAAGTCTGACATTGCCTACCGCTAGCAACAATCACTCGGTAGCCGAATTGGCTACAAACGTTCGATGCCTTTGATCCACTGATGCTGCTGTACCTCTAGAGTGCATGCATACTATAATTTGTAAGCAAAAACGACATGTGTTAGCTTCATAAATGGCGATAAACAACCGGGACAACACCCAAATCGAGGAGGCAAAATAAACGAGCAAAATTCCAATTAAATAATAAACGACCGCAATCATTCGTTCCATGGGATTCGGCTTGAAGGTCGTTCAAAACTTAAAACGACCAATTTTTACACGAATCCTCGTTTGTTAAATATTTCTAGAAATTTTAAGATCCCAATTTCAGGCAAGGTGCCTGCAGTACATCAATTGTAAATAAGTAGTTTTAGTGAAAAAATTGAATTACATTGAATGAGTGCCAAACTTACTGGTTTGCTGGTAAAAATATTTCCACTGTCTTCGTGAACACAACCCGTTATTGGCGTTAGCTCATATTTTCGAGTCTTATAAGTGTACTAATTGCAATTCTCGAGACGAAATACGTCATTCTACCGCCTGAGAGTGCTTCAATTTGCGGCAGTTCTCAAGATATGTTCAGAATGGCAACACATGACCATAGAATGTTGGCATTGCACTTCAACAGGAACATTAACACATTTGATAGCGAAACATGTACGACAACGTTTCCAGCATTCTTGTCTATCCGATATTCACGCTATTTCTCCTTGCTAGCAAGATTTCAGGTGGATACTGGTCGATGAAACGTTGCTCTTAGAAATGGTTGGAAGTGACGCTATCATATGGCTGTTTCCACCTTCGATGTATATGGGACGGCGTAAGGAAAGGGTGTGATGTCTTACTCTATCACCTAGAATCTTCAGAAGTGAATTATGTTCACTCTACTGCATGGTTTTCAACCAGATTGAGGTCGCATGGCCTTCATACGAAACAGTAGACGGAAATAGATTAACTCAAATTGCCTGTCGATCACTGGAAGGTATGCCTCCCAGCCAGCCACAACACGACGGTCAGAACGCCAAGTATCTATCGCGGTGCAGAGAAATGTTTCAGCCAATATTAAAATCAACGGACTCAAATATGACGATTACCATGTGCCCCAAATACTGAAAATACAAATTTCTCCTCACTTCCCGCATGTGTTTGTCCTTCAAAATGTTAGTTGTGAAAGTCACTCGGAAGAAGCAGTCACTATTATGAGAGCATACTGCGTTCTGAGACGTTGTTCATAGCTTAAGTCAATCGGGTGAAGCAGCTACTAGTGTGAACACATACTGCTTGATGAAAGTCTGTTCACAGCCTAGTGAGTAGTGATATCCAGATCTTTATGAAAATGGCTCTCTCTGTGCTACTTCCGTTCCATGTGGATGAATTCATCGATATCAACAACAGAAAAAGCGCCGTCCTCCTCTTTGATTCCGCAGATTATTCGGTGGAAAAACCGTTTTCCCTACTAATTTACACGTGGAACGTTTAATCTTATCATGGAAATAACACAGAGGAAGTCATTTTTCTTAGACTTGGTGCTAGGTGGAACAGGGTGAGAAACTAGAAATGTAGTTATGGTTGTTTGCTCTGGAAATCAGCGTCGTGTGCGAATGAGTTTAGTCATACATTTGATATAGGCAATAACGGCCCAATCTCATCATTGTAAACACAGAACTATCAACCACTCGGTTTAATTTGTTGATCCCGAAACTTCAGTTAGCTGCACAAAAAACTTTGAGGACTTGTGGTCATTGGACCAGAAGCATCTTAGATCGAATTGGGAAACATACAGCTAACTACCAATAGTGAAACTTGACAACAGTGGAAGTCCTTGTGAGATAAATTAAACAACAATAGTCCCACATGGTCGAAGTGATTTCGTTTACGCCGCAAAATTTCCTCTGGATGCGAGCTGAATTGCCAGTGGATAGATCCGGATATTGACCTAAATATTTCTTCACGCTGTAGGTACATCGCTTATCCGGAGTCCGCTTTGTCCATGTTTCCATTTATTTTTGTCGTTGGCCGCTTTAGATCTAATCGGAAGGAGAGTCTGTTCGCGTTTTTCACTCACCCTTGTTCGTATCGTTCATTTGCGCCCATGTTCAGCGTTCACTTGTAACACCAACTCAAAAAGATAAGTTCAAGATGAACTTCCTCCCAGTTTGCAGGCGACACTATTTTGCGCTGCGTGTAATCGGTAGAACGTGAATGTCTCCGTTTTCTTTTAGTCAAAAAATAATTCGTGACCATTAAAATTGTTGAAAATTTGTGACATGTTGCAGAATCTAAAATCTTACAAACCTATTCCCTAGAGACTTCTCTGTTTCAATCTTCCGAAGACGTAAACAGGAAATGTGCGGTTGTTCAATGGCATAGGGGTTAATGGAACAATAAAGCAGAGTCGCATTCTACATTATTTCGGAAATATGAAGGTAAATGTAATGAAAATCGTCGTCATTAGCGTGGAAACACCCGGTTTTAATTAAATTATGGTGTGATTAATCGGGAAAGCGTGATTATAATTTCGACAATCAAACTGTTGTTGAAACGTGAGTACTAAGCTTTTTATAATACTACAAACGTGAGAGACTCCTATAACCTACTGCAACGTAGGACAATTCCCCATGCTCCACCATTCGTTGGTACCACTGTTGTTAACTTTTCCATGGAATCAGGATGTACGCTGGTATGGAAACATGTGAACTGCTGAAAGATTGATATTAAAGAACACTCCCAGCTGAAAAGATTACGATATTTATAACGGCAATTGTGTAGTTCGCCGGTATGCTGCTGCATGGCCGAAGCGAGTTGAAAACGGCCATTTAGGTGCGAGAAGAGATTTTTCAAATTTTTCGTGAAATATTAAAACTCATAATGCGGGACAACTATACATACCTTATGGACTATAATAAAAGCGTTGCAATCAGAAAACTCAGTTGTGCCTAAAAATTGTCCATATCTGCACTTTTGTTGGGAAAAATGTGTTGACATTTTTTTCGACAAAAGCATCACATTGACTTTCCTCATCGATTGTACGTCCTGAAAATGCTTTCGTCGGAATTTCCGTAGTAGAATACATAGCTTCTGTGGCAGAAACGCTAAACTCCGCGTGGTTTTGTAGATATAATTGAATTTGTAATCCTCGACCGCGTTGCGTTTAGATTGCATTGTACACGAAATATCACTTTAATTCCTAATTAAAGCTATGCCGCCACGTTCGTTGCCTAATTATTCACCTGAATTATATGTTCGGTTTAATTCCTTTATTGTATTTCCAGTGAAAAAGGGTCTGGGTTTTCACCTAGTTGTTTCTACCTACGGTATAGTGTAAACATGGATAACACGTCCCACTCTATCGGTAACAACGTGCGTATTGTTTTGTTTATTGCTTGCCATGTGTACACGATTCACTGCCCATTTATCTGACAGATAACGACCAAATTTGATATTGGCTATTTTTCCGACGAGAACACTGATACCCACTTTTACCACTTCGGCTACAACCCTCCTATCCTCGTGTCATGGACGATCATGATTCCGATGAAGGTTGGTCTATGGTTTCGCCGGCTACTGACAGCTGCTAGTACGTCATCTCATTTTTGACCAGAACTGAAGGTGATCACTACAACTTATGCTCAACGGTCTAAATACACGTATATTCTGAATTCCTCCGATTTCTACTTATCAACATTGATCATAGGTCAAATGAACTGGACAGGGGAGTTACTTGTGTGAACGCATACTACATAAGTAAACATTGATCATAGCTTAAGTGAACTGGACGTGGGAGCTACTTATGTGAACGCAAACTACATAATTTGGCGTTGACCATGGCTTAAGTGAACTGGAAGGAGCAGCTACTAACGTGAACGCATACCACATACTTGGGCATTGATAATAGTTTACGTCAACTGGACGAAGTAGTTGCTAATGTGACCGCACACCACCTACTTAGGCGTTGACCATAGCTTAAGTAGGCTTCACGGAACAGCTACTAGTGTTAACGCATCCCACCTGCTTAGGCGTTGATCATAACTTAGGTGAACTGGATGGAGCAGCTACTAGTTTGAATACATGCGACATACTTAGACGTGGATCATAGTTTCAGTGAACTGGACGCAGCAGCTTCTGGCATGAGTACATGTGACATACTTCAAAGTTGATCATAGGTTAAGAGTACTGGACGGATCAGCTACTAGTTTGGACGCATACTACATACCAGGGCGACGATCATAGGTTAAGTCAACTGGACTGAAGTTACTGACATGAAGACATGAGACATACTTAGACGTTGATCATAGCTTAGGTGAACCGGGCGGAGCAGCTATTAAGGTCAACATATGCGACATAATTATCCGTTGATCATAGCCTAAGTGAACTGGACGGAGAAGTTACTAGCATGAATATATGTGACATGCTTAGACGTTGATCATAGCTTAAGTGAACTGGACGAAGTAGTTGCTAATGTGAACCCATACTACTCAGTCAGGCGTTGATGATAGATCGAGTGAGCTGGACGGAGCAACTGCCAGCATGAGTACATGTGAAATGCTTAAACGTTGATCACAGATTAAGTCAACTGGAAAAAACGACTCAAGCGTTCAACTCTGTCCACCCAAGTCTGTGAGTCACAGGTAAATACGAGGGTGTAAACAGTTTGCCCTTCTTGGACATCCTGGTCAGTCGCCATTTGGACGGTTCCGTCGAAGGTCCTGTGTACTATAAGCCAACATGGACGGCACAACACATGAATTTCATGAGTTTTGCTTCTGTTGCACACAAAAGATCTTTAGTACGCACATTCTTTCACACAGCATCAAGAATATGTTCCCAAGACAGATTACAAGCCGAGCAAACAGTGTGGTATGAAACGCTTTGTGCTAACAATTTCCCCAGATGTTTCATTCAGAAGTTGAGCAAATGTACTTGTGCGAAAAATACAACTTTGGACGCCCCCAAAAAGATGTTTACATAAAACTCCTATACAAAGAAGATAGTCTGTCGAACACCTTTGGTAAGATGATCAGTGCCGCGCTAAAACGGGTGTATAATGCAGCGAAGCTTGTCCTGCTCTCACAAACCACTTGGTTACCTCTACCCCCGGTCAAAAAGCAAACCCCTATGTTTTCTACCAGTCATTGCATCTATCGGTTTTCCTGTAAAAGCGGAAACACATACATTGGTAGAACAGAAATAATGCTCGAAACGACGGCCAAAGAGCACTCTTTGAGTGTTTCAATGTTTAACCCGCCAATGAGTGACGTTCAGCGAGGACGAAACGCCGCTTCATCCAGTGCAAGGCACTCATCGACTACAGGTCACAATGTCAACACCACATCTTCGTTGAAGATCTTGATGAACGCTCACAACGTCTCAAGTATATTGAAGCTTTGTTGATCAGCCGTCAAAAGCCGGTCCTATGTGCACAAAAACAACTGACTTTCAACCTTCGTTTACCGTGGGTTTCACCGTGAGTGCCAATCACGATCCAGCCTAATTTGCCCATTTGACCGTTTCATTTAAATCTTGTTTGGTTTTATTTTCACGTTAGTCGCATGTTTACAACTGACGAGAGTGTGCGAAATGCATTCAAATCGTAATTTGTGTCTTCTGACTATTCTATTCAAATTATATAATATACTTCGATATTATTGCACTCGTTGGTTATTCCGATTCATATGTGTTGCGCTGAGATTGGTAGCTGCTCCGTCCGGTTGACCCAAACCATGGTCAACGCCTAAGTCAGTAGCGTGCAGCCACACTAGAAGCTGCTCCGTGCATTTGACTTAAGCCGTGATCAACGCTTAAGTATGCAGTATGCGTTCACATTATTCGTTACTCCCTCCAGTTGAAATAAACTATTATCATTGCCTAAATATGGAGTATGCCTTCGCACTACTGGCTGCTCCGTCCAGTTCACTTAAGCTATGATCAACGCCTAATTATGCCGTACTTATTCACCTTAATAGCTGCTCCGTCCAGCTGACTCAAAATATGCCAAACTGTGCTCCATGATTACACAACTATAACTGCTCCGTCCATCGGTCCTACCTTACGAGTTATGCCGAACTGTACTCAGTGTTTAGACATTTATAATTGCTCAGTCCACCTGTCCTACCCTACGAGTTATGCCAAACCGTCCCCTATGCTAAAACACATAGGTGGACGATTGAAGTCACTAGGGACAGGAACACGAAGATAGAATCTTGAATTATGTATTTGATAATTGTGGATAAATGTACATACTACCTACACTTTTTTCCAGCACAGAATGTAGAGCTCGGTTTCCATGTTAATGGTGTTCTCCCGGATGATTGGAACCGTGTATCACATGAAGTCTCCATCGTCACGTTGTTCATCGCAAGTGATATCTGCAAGAAATCTGCGTACGCATATATGAAGGGACTTACTCTCTGTAATTAGATCAACATAATAGTCGCTCCAGGTGATGTTGATTCGCGTTTTCCTCAGCCCGTGTGAAAGCGTCACACTGTCAGCGGACCGGTCTAAGTAAACATTCGTTGTGGGTGGTGTGCTAGACTTGCACTCCGTTATCGCTGGTGAAGTGCAAACAACGGATAAAATAGATGGAACTGCCAAAATGAGGATTCAAAACGTGCACTTACCAGGAGGCTGAGGTTAGAGCTGATTGCCACAGAATGGACACTCGTTTATGTCTGCCATTTGGATACATTTGGAGCGAAAAATCAACTGATCGGTATCACAGCAATAACCGTCCATCTGTACCGGATAGCCGCAGTGTCCACATGGCAGTCCTGATGTAGACTTTTTCACCCACCTCGGTTGCATACTGCTTGCAGTTGAACCCATCGGGAAGTTGTATAAAGGTAAGCCAGTATTAGCACGTTCCACTATCTCACTGGCGAAAGCAATGATGGTGTACAAGCAAGCCACCACCGTGCGGCTGTTGCAGTCATGCAGTTTTTCCACTACATGATTAAGGGCTTTATAGTGGCGGCTGAAATTGGTTGCAGCAAGCGGCCGAAGCTGCCGACCTACCAACCGCCGAATTGGCAAATTGTACTCTGCAAGCCACCGCTCATGAATAGGGACCCCCACATTTGTAAACGAAAATGAACACTACAAAATACCTTACCGTGGGGGTAGAGATGTTTGGGAAACACCGACAGAATGTGAATGCATGAGAGCCACATTGTACGGTTGAAAGTGCAGTCACATGTGCCGTGTACGCTATCGACGACGAAAGCACCGCCATCTTGTTGCACTTGAAACTGCCATGTTCGAAGTGATCACTGGAGAAGTGTTTACCTCGCACTCAGACACTGTTTCGAAAGGGAGTCGTGGAGTCCGCCCCTTCAGATGTTTTTGGACAAGGTGACTTGCGAACGTCGTCATTCTGTGAAGAATGTTCTTCACGTACCAGTCAACCTCCACAACCTCACGACGGTTGCACCCATAAGTCATTTGTATTTCATGCTCCCGTAGCAGCCACTCACTGTGGTTCCATATTTTCTGAATGGCGACGGCTAGGAAGTATCTTTGGTGCGTTCTCTTCTTCAACCGTCCGTTCGCGTTCTCCAGCCTATTATTCATTCCATTGCCGAAGTGGACAACATCGCCCTGGGCATGGATAGCCCACGTCGGCTTGATGTGCAGCCAGTTACACAGCAAATAATTCGGGAACTTTTTATCCGTTCGGACGATGATGTACATATCACGTTTAAACCTACGGCCAACAGTGTAACAGTGCCACTTAATCTTCCTCATTTTCCACTGTAGCCATTCGGTGGAAGAGAAAACGACTGCGAAAAGTTTGTCTCACAACAAATATAACGGACGAATTTCACCCACTTACATGCTTACGTACGGCATCGCGTACATGAAAGTAACACAACAGGATGTCGCAGCCGAACACTACATGGGCTGCCCTCATCTGCGCAGCCATCTTATCCATGACAAATGTTTTCACCGCGATCGGCTCGTTCATCATTTCCCGAAAAATTTCAAAAAGTCTAGGTAGTGAAGCATACTTCTCACTACGAACGTACCCGTACATCACGGGTCGGCCGTGCCCCATACCGTCTTTCACTAGGAACTAGTATAACTTCCAACCTCGAAAATATGAGGAAATACGCAATGACATACTTGTACCTGTTCGTCTTGTGAATGGCATCCACATTCACAACATGTGGGAAACGTCGGAATGGTTCAGTCTGCGTTCGCTGGGCGAAGCAGATATGCATATATCGGTTGCCTTCATCCCCCAGAGTGCGCACCACACCTATAGCACTAATCACCGACGGCACGTCATAGAGGTTCTCTAACCTACAGTGATCAATATTACGTAACAAACTCACTTGATATTGCAGGCTTTAACCTGCGGCGGATGTTTCCAACGTCAGTGATTGTGATAAACTTCCCGTGAACATCCGCTACCTACTGCTTAATGTCTGCAGTTTGTGTATTGTACTGAAACAGACTCCTGCACTCGTTCAATTCACCGACGGTGAGTCCACGATTCTTAGGATGGGACTCATATAGCGGACGATTGAGAGGGTGGTTGTGCTTCAACTCGAAAAAGCTCACAACCAGACAGGCATCTCGTCGGACCACATGAAGTCGTGATCTGCAACATGTGTCGCGAGAGGTGGTTCGTTAAAACTAACAACACTTAAATCACCAGACACGTGGCACACCCCTGCATGCAATCCTACGCCTTTTGTACTTCGTACAACGAAAATAAAATCGCGCGGTTTTCAGGAAGCCGCGTCATCTTACCTTATGGTACCTCAAGGCAGTTTTCGACCTACGGCTCGTCCCACGAACACAAATGGCGCCCACCTTGTCCATGTACCTCAGAGGACACTTCTGAAAGTGTGAGAAGGTGCAAACTGTTCGATCCTCAAACATCGCCTTGAAAATAGCAATATCATCCATTTCCTACAAACAAAAAATAAACAACCGGAAGTGAAATAAAAAACAAATGACAAAAATGAAAAAGTACATTAATAATAACCCCAGCCTTCTTATGATAACATCTACACACGAAATCGACCACAACAACGGTAGATATGCCAGTTTTCTAGAAACAATTGTGGGAAGATGGTTTTCAATTAATGGTCAGTTAAAACAAACAGACATGAGGCCATGAGGCAGATTTCGACGATTTCAATTTCTGCATCAGCTACCAAGCCACCAAAACGATTTATTCTAGGAAAACGATTTTCCAGAACACGACAGCTCGGGAACTCACGTTCTACGGTTAAGACTCATGCTATTTTGCTATCCGAGTTTGCCCGACTTGTTGCGCACTTCCAGCGGAATTTGCGGCAGCTGTTACTCTCGATTCGTTTAAGAGACGCCTTGACGACTCTTTTGCTAAGGTGGGCACTACAAATGGTGTACTCCTACGAGAACGCCCAGCTCTTGACATGTTTTTGTATGTATGTTACGCCAAGTACTTATGTGTTACCGATCTGATTGTCGTTGTTTGCGTACTTCCTGCCGGGCCTCACCTCACCAAGTGCAGTTACTTTACATTACACGCCTAATGATTTCACACTCGTTTGCAATACCTTTATCTTCCTGTTAATGTTAGCGGATAATTCTGTTGTTCCGAACATTGTTACTCTTTTCTGCCAACCTCTTCGAGGGTGAGTGTGAATTTGTCCACTCTATTCTACTACACTATAAAATAGTGCCTCCAGGCTACGGCACTCGAATAATGAGTGTCATATTCAACGTACACCCATGTAGCACACATCCTTTCGAAGGCTGATGCAATCAAGGAAGACACCTGGCCACCCAGCGTCCGCTCAAGAAATGAAGTTGCTGGAGAATCAGACGCTATCGAGAAAAACAGATAAATGCCATGATAGTTCAAGTCGCCACCCCCCCACAAGTATTATAATTTCTGTCCGGTAAAAGGCTGGTTAAATCATTGATGTTCGGAGGCGAATCATGTCACATTAATCGGCCGGCCCAGTTTGGATGGTATGGTTGTAGGTTGTGATATAGTTCCACTCAGCCAATCAGACTGCAGCCGTACGGTCGAACGCCTCCGTGCCATTTGGACTGTGTTTTCTGGCGTCGCTTTCTAATCCCTCCTGTAACGTGATTTGCTCTGACGCCCTGACTGCTATGTATGACAGTTTCATCGGATCCGCTCTTTGTCTGACTGCTTTGTATGTTAGTCGTTTCGTCCTATGAGTTTACAGCCTCTGTGGCCTAATTTTGACACGCTCTTTCAATAAACGATATTGCTGTGTCTCTTCTCCTTCTCGGTTTTGGGTTAGATGATCGAGGGCTTAACCAGTGCAATGATTCAATACGTGTATGTCTTCAACCTTCTGATGAGCTCAGGTGAATATAGAATGGTTCAGTTTCAGTTTGCCTTCAGTTTCTATATATCACGTTTCAAGCGCCACAAGTTTATCGGTATATATCCGTTTGCTTTGTACTTCCTTGATTCAGTGGCATGAGTCGGTGTGCTACACACCACCAACAGCTGGGGTAAATCCACTGAATTCACACCGCTTTCCTCTCAAGACAGGCTTGACATTATTACTGGGCTCACCAATCGGCCATTGTGAGCTCATCAGAGAGCACTTTTCCAAAGAAGCACAACCATTTAAGATGTGGTTTGAAGAACTGTTTCATAAGTTACAGTCAAGGCGTAGGATGCCACCAGAGGATTCTTGAGACACATGGTAGTAATTTGGCAAGCCCCAGCTGCTAGAGTCCATGCCGCTGGAACTGTGGGTGGAACGGTTACCCAAGTATACATAATGACTATCATGTGATTAACGCCATTAGCTGCTGTGGTAGCATCAGCCGACGCCATGAACGAAAGAGTCCCAAACATTGCGTTTTCGACATCACAGCGCACAATTTCCCAGTACAGCCTTGCGACAGCACGCCGACTACGAGAGACGCCGCTGGACACAGCCAACGCGCTAAGCACAGTGCATCTGATTCAAACACCTGGAAATCCCAATTACGGTGGGAACAAGTCCCTATCCCTATTAGCCTCGGGCGCCCCCAGTTGTGAACCGGATCCCGATCGAGACCAGTGAAGCGTGGTAACCTAAGTTATTACCACCGAGTTCACGCCGACACTCATGGACGACATCAAGCATCGTGCGTTCGCTGGGGAGACAACAGTTTCAGGGAAGATAGCCGCCAGTTACGTATAAGCCAGTCGTTCTGTTCTTGTGGAAGTTTGAACTCCTGTAACGGGTATCTCAACCAGCTTACCCGGGGGAGGTTAATACTTTCCCAAATTTGGCAACGGTACCATGATTGCTAACAGTTAAGCTGCCTCCAGCTTGGGTAGCTGGCGAAAGTGTTGAAGCCCTGATCTGTCAAACCTGTTGACATTCTTGTCAATCAGTACATACCACCCATCGCCTGGCAACCTACGTTACAACATCAAGGCACAACAGCCAGGCAAAAGCCAGCCCATATCACAACTATCACCCGACGGCGAGGGCTAGTCCCTTGGGGGTTAGTGTTCAGCCGTTGATGGGAGTTCAAATTACGATTGAACGAAGACACCTCTTGGGAGAAGCTCGCTTGTTATGAAGTCTGACGCTGGTTTGTAAACGTTCGTTGTAATTGTGATAGCCGGCAAGCGAAACAGTTTACTTCATACGGACATCAGCAAGAGGGAACAAAATAAAATAGTTGTACATCAACAAGTCAAACATAATTAACTTGCCAGCACACTTTTCGGATAGCAAGTCGTGCCAGAAGTATACACCTGTAGAGATGGTGGACTTAAAACAAATGTCTGCAAAAGAACGTCGTTTTGTTGCAGATTTCTTGAGTCACCAGTCGTAACAAGGATACGCTGAAGCGCAACAAAACATCGCAAGCTTCCGCATCTGAAAATCTTGAGGATCTACTGGGCCATAGGTCAACTAGTCTTGACAATATACCACTCAGTTCCTCCGAGTAATAAGCAGACTACTTAGTGGCCTCATTGCATGTCACAGTTAGTTACCTGACAAAAGACAGCAGGGTCTCAAGTGAACAGAACCGCCGCCACTTGAAGCCTCCTCACAGCGGGACCAGTCTCTAAGAGTGTTACGAACTAGTCCCACCGTTCTGCTTACGACCATACCAATGCATAACTTATGATCAAATTTGGCGTTACTTGAGAATGCGTGCTGTTCTTACGCACCAGTCGCAGGGGGTTTTTCTCAGGGACGTTCGCGCCTAATCAAACTATTAAATGTCATAGGCGCAAGAGCACAATGGTTGACCCTGGTAGTTGTGTGAATGCATTGCGCCTAATATTCGTGAGAACATCGCAGAAAGTGGATCGCGATATTCTGATACACAAGGTAGCACCTACAGTCAACTGTCAGGTTGACTGTAAAATTACTTCTCACGCATGATATACAGTATGGACGCATGTTGGGAATGTTCTAAAACACACTCGGTCGAAAGGGTAGCAGCCAAAGGCCCAATTCATGAAACTACGCTGTCCTTACCGTTAACCACCGATGTCATAGCCACTATGCAGTGTGTCTCTGTTGTACCGAATAAAAAAGACACCTGGATAACAATGGTAATGACTTACATCTATCAACGCACTTGTGACAGACACGCTCGGATATGCGCGATCATAGAAGATAATTACATAATAAGACAATCATGAAATCTGTCAGCAAAAGAAAGCGTAACCATAGAGAAAAAGGGTTGCAGTTTACAGACGGTTGATGCAGGCACTCTAAAAGGGGATTGCTCACCTGTTGCACAGTTTCAATTCAAAAATGGAATGTTACATTAACTTGCCGGTTACAAAAGTATGTAGGAGACGATGATTTAAACATTTCAAGGGCATGCCGAGAAATACGTTCAAGTGCACCTTTGAAGGATTTCACAGTTACCTGACTAACTGCAATCAAAAACATGTTGAAGTATTTCGGCTTCAACGAAAGAGGACGAGAACTTCAAAATCCGGCAGAATATTGAGAAGACTCCAGCACATGACCCCGTCGGTTGCTCGAAAACGTCGAAAGGTTGAAAATCTCACGAATCTCTAGGCCAGTACGGAGTGTTGAGCGTCAGTTCATCATGAAAATTCTTCCGGCGTGGCGGATGTTTCCGAGGGTAGGAAAAAGAACGCCACCCCACGCGTTGAACGAGAAAATGTCGTGATCACATGTAATATGACAAGTAATTTGCATGTAATATTTTCCTGACAAAAAATTTCCGCGATATTAATATTTTTTTTTAATAGGGTACATTATAATGGCAGGCAATTTTACAGTATTCCGAGATAGTGGGGTAACCAGTAGCTCCTTCCAGAATGATTATCACGTGACATTCAAAAATCCGGACGATGTTTTGACGTCAATGTGTTTTGTATGGTCAAGGTTTAAGCTATAATCCATGGTTCGTAGCACACAAGAGTTACTAGCAATTAATGAGGAGGAGGTGAAGCAAAAGAGACAGCATAGAAATGTGAATTGAGGTTTTGATACGATTATGTGGGATAAATGGGGGAGTATTTTCTCCAGAGTCTTATGTGGAGAATTTTTGTATCTCACTCAAGTAGACATTTACTACCGGCTTTCATTATTGATAACCTGGTGACTTACCAGTGTGAACGGATTGTTATGAATGGGCATATGTAGAACATGTGAAAAATGTGTACATGCGAGTTATAATTTTTTTATTTCTGTTTTTGTTCCAAGTACAACTCTGTAAGTTTATTCCACTAAATTTACAATGAGCTTCAATTTTATATCTGCCAGCACTCTGAGCAATGCGTGCACAGTGGCGTACGTGGACAAAATCACGCGGATTGGAGAGTATGCAATGAAGCAAATGATGGATGGATTGTGAGTAAAGGCTGAATACGAAGTAGACAGTTTCAGACATGCTGATTCGGATGGGAGTTTGATACTAGGGGAGGTGCATACGTTATGTGCTACTGACGACTAAATTTTCTCCGGACCACATTCAAAAAGGTCATCAGAAGAAACATAACATTTGAGGGTAGACATTATGTTCGATGATTTGAGAAAGCTGTCCAAGCTTCTTTTGAAACGCTGAATGCCGTTACTGGCTCTGAATTCGTTTAAAAGCCTATCCCAAATACAGGACTACTTTACGATAAGAAAGTTGGCCCGTATTTCCTTCTGAGCCAGCAGGTTTGGCAGAGCGGAACCTTCATTGTTTAAACCATATGAAGAGCCGTGTTTGAAATAAACGGCGGACCCCGTAGTGATGGCGTCCGAGTGTATTAGTTTATACGGAAGTATATGATCCAATTTAGGTCTTCTTAACCACGGTGTACCAATACCAAGTGCTTGACAAAGTTCGCTATAGGTAAGTAAAGATGAATAATCTGATAAGCTTTTGGTAAGTGATCGTTGGAGGTTTTCCAACACGTCTATCAGATTTGGATAGGTGGCAGCAAATGGAGGTGCAATACTCAAGTTCAAGTCGAGCACACGCTTTCGTAAAGAACCAGCTTCGGATCAGGTGAGCCAAGGGCCCTTTTGATATAGCCTACTGCCCTATTAATTTTCGCCACTTGAAAACCCGCTTGTTCAGAGAAATTGGAGGGGTTTAAACATCATACTCTTAGGTCTGGAACGGATGTGACGGTGTTAATATTATGATCATCTAGTGGGACAAACCCACTGGGGACTTAACAACCATGGGTGACAATTTCAGGTTTGTATGCTGAGAACTCTATGAGCCATGTTTCGCACCACGATTCCGAAGATGCTACGTTCCGTCGCATACTTTGTAGACAGGAGACGAGGCTGCTGGGTTGCTGGAATGTGTAGATATCGTCAGCAAACAGAAGGGGTTTGCCATGTTTAATAATGTCGATTACATCATTTATATACACGAGGAAAGGCAGCGACCCTAGAACGCTTCCTTTAATTACCCCATCAGTCACCGGTTTTGGTGTTGAGCAGTGTTCTCCTATTTTGACGGTTTGGGTGCGGCCCTAAAGATATGACAAAATCCAGCCTTACAACGGTCATATATGCCAAAGGAAGTTATCCTGATCAACAGGCTCTTATGAGACACACGACAAAATGCCTTTTCCATATCTAGGAGTACGATACTTCCCGCATTTCCTGAGTCGGCCGACATCGGCTGACGTGTCACACGAGAGCTCTTACTAAGGAAACCGTGCTGCAAAGGGTTCACAAGGTTTTGTGACTTTGAGAACTCGACAGTGGGCACTTTTATTATCCCTTCAAACGTTTTTGAGCAAACTGATGTGTTGTTAATGGACACTAGTTAATAACTTCCTGCTTCGGGCTACTTTTGTAGCGAGGCATAGTGGTTGACTTTTTCCGCTGGGGAGGGGAGGTGCTGGATAAAAGATATAGCGCGAACAAGTTTATTAAAAGGATGGGTATATCCTCACCTTCTTGCTTGATAGCTGCTGGTGGGACACCATCAGGTCCATAACGGATTGCGTGTTTAATAGTAGCTAATTGTGAACGGGTACTTCTAAGACCAATTGAAATATTACACAGAACTTTGGTTGGTATCAACGGAGTATTAACTGGCAATACTGTGTTCACCACGCCAAACGCAGCAGCAAAACATGGGTTGAGGACTTCACATATTTCAACAGGGTCGTCGACAGCCGTTTTATTTTTAAGAGATAACTTCTATCGTAAGCTCCCTCATGGAATTTCTCCATCTCAACAGTTGTCTTAAGTTGCCGCCTCTCTGCTCGCTACCAAGCCCGAGCCTTTCTTCGTTTATAAGTCGTAGTTTCGTTCTATGTTCTATGCGTTCAAACATACCGCTCACTTGCATCGCCAGAGAGAAATCTAATGTTCTCCCGCGAATCAGCTTAGGTATTTTAAGTTTGTCAGTCTCTTTTGCAATAAGGATTCTACGCTGCATACACGAATCGAAGCGTTTTGACTTTATGAGGGCTAGAATGTCCACACAGAAACTGAAGTTTTCAAAAAATTTCTCATCTGTTGCTTTTAGGTCCGATGTAAGTGGAACGTATTCCAACTTGAGGATCTTGATAAGAAAAAGAAGGTACTCAAACCCGTGTCTGATCGGACAGTAGAATACAACTGTCCGTTTGGTAACTGTACTTAAGTCAAACGGACACTAGCAGATATTGTGGTCATTTCCTGTAAATTGTTCCAGAACACATATCTCTACAGACGAGATGCATATGGTGAATATTAGATCAAAAATATGCTTGTGTCCAGTGAGCGCTGGGATATGTTGGTGCCATCCATTTAATCTAATGCGTGAAAAAATTCACCTCGGTTTGCAGAAGCTGCGAATGAGGTCCAAGAGATATTGGGCATGCCAAAGTCGCCATCTATTAGTTTGTGTTTGCATGGTAAAATTGTCAAACTGAACAAATTGGTTCATACCCAAGGTTGACCGAATTAAGCTTTATCCAATCGGTTGAAAACCGCCCATTTTTCAACGTGTAGTTCAGGTCATAATTTCCCTTCGTCCTCCCTCGGTAGGCGTGTTCCAGGCACCAGTAGTCGAAATGATCTAAGAGTATATCGAAAAACCGCACTATCACTACGTCAAACCAACAGTGCAATAGGCACGGCGTAGCGGAGTTGAATTCCTGTAAACCTTTATGCTCTAGTCTAGAACTTAACGTACAAACCAGTTTGGTCCTTTTCACTCAAACATCGGGCTAATTGGAAGGGTTCAAATACATCAAGCGAGTGTAAGAAGTGGTACACAGGTAGTTTTTTGGACCCGAATAGGAAGCACTGACGCACGCCTGTCAAAATCATATATCTTAGCAAGAATATGTACGCACCAAAACACGGCTGTGCTAGTCTGTTCGGCCTCAGAGAAGAAGTATATGTAAGAATGTACCTGTGAAATTAGGGAGGTAATAACGTAAACATGACTGCGAAAAGTTGCTTGTAGGGGTACGACAATAGTGGAATGTCTCTATTTAAAAACAGCACTCATCCCTGCGCCCAGGAATGATTGTAAACATGCTGAAAAAAGGCTTTTTCCCAAGGATTCATTCCGGTTGTCGTAAAAACTGGGCTTTCCATTCTTTGGGATTCGACAACCCGCTGTTTTATTCGAAATTCGAGCTTGCAGCCCGCCTGTGATTAGCCGCAAGGTCGCTCGGGATCTAAAAAATAAAGTTATAGTGCACCTTTACTTCGCTTTAGGGCTGAGCAGTAAATTAGGCACGGTTGGAAGCCTTCTTTCTCCTCACCTGCTGAACGATTCCAAGTTGAGAAAATCGCGTTCCGACACTCGCGTTCTAGTTTCCGGCTGATATTTTGATATCGTTGCGTTCCATCGGTTATTGAGAAGGTGCTCGTGATATTTGCATTTGTTCTTGCCTTCCATTGTGAGAGCGTCTTGATAAAAACAATTCAACAAGTCCCATGCCCCCGTACACTGATCCATCGACAACAATTCCGACCAAGTGCAGGACATCTAAGGTCACAAATTTTGAGCAGACCCAATATTGCGCACCAGCAAACCAGATACTCGCAGATTCCCTGCTGTCCACACCTACACCCTACTTACTTGAACTATTCATCCTGAAAAGGATTCCCGCATATATATTTCCCTGATATTTATGTTATCTGTGAACTAAGTGAGCTCTTAATACCGGATAACTATCTCTCCTCCGCCCAGCTCTCATTTTTATTTCTGTTACAGGCTGGAAACCGTCCTCATGTCTTGTCATCTTTAGGCAGAAGGAATGTTAGAAAGATGCACGATAAATATGGATCACCAGCTGTTACCTCTGCTGCATGCCTGAAAACATGACTCTCAGTTCACGCTCAATTCCGAAGACTAAAATGCAGGTAATATGCCAGTAAAAAGCCTCCCGGATGCACAATAAACTCACCGAGCGGTTAGATGGAATGATAAGGTGAGCAAAGGTAACTTTACTTTCATTTATTATTGAACAATATATCGTCCTATCAAACGTCACGAGGTTTGTTACTTTCTGTATATTTCACTTTTTTATATTGTGTTCATTTCTTACTCTGAATGACGTAGCCAGATCTAACACGTCCGCAGTTTAGTAGATAGGCATTGATGCGACAAGCGCTCGCTGTCGTAACAAGTGCAGACTTTTCCTACAAAAAGAATACAGTGCCACCTTTACCAGATTTGATGTCAATAACCTTAATGGGGATGAGTACCCACGAAATGCATCTACTGACATTCCTTTTATCTGTGTGAGTTGAAGAGCCAGTGAAAACCGAAAGATAACGGATGGTCAGGTACCTATCAGGTGAAGTAAACAGGCGCGGAAAAATTGTAGATACCAGCTGAAAACTCTCCTTATTCAGTGTCCCCCCTTATTCCTTCCATGGGAAATGTGATCATTGAGTACCCAGCTAGGTCGAGAGTTGGACCCTCAAACAGATATATGGCTCTTGCCATCCCTGGTTTTGAAATAACTATGAAGATACTGGCTGTACTATTTGTAGAGATAGAAAAGATCGCGGTAGAGATGGAAGTGAGCGCTCACAGAGAGAGGAGATGTCTCACGGAGCCTACCACACACGACACTTTCAACTGAATTAGCCAAATCGGCCATGGCATTTCTTCGCAATTGTGTAGTTCGCCGGTATGGTGTTTCAAGGCCGAAACGAGTTGGAAACGG
>LUCH01002059.1:94770-105818 GCA_013368495.1 Paragonimus heterotremus
CCGTTTCCAACTCGTTTCGGCCTTGAAACACCATACCGGCAAACTACACAATTGCCCATTTTTTTCCTCGAATGTCAGAAATGTCTTACTCGTGATCAGGATGTTTACTGACCACAACAAAAAGCCGGTTAGACTTCCATTGAGCTCAGTCTAGAAAGCCACTAGCTTCGAACCTTCCATTGTTAATTTAAAAGGTACTTCGCTCGGTTGCCTTCTGTAAGACAGACAGGTTTGGCCAACCGACGGGACCCAAAGCACTGGCCACGGGCAAACCTAAGCTAAACGTGGGAGCTGTCGGGAAATGGATGCACTTTTTTCATCTCTGCCACGGAAAGAATTAGCACCAGTTTCTCTCAATGAGCCCAACTCTGACTTTCTGTTAGATAAATTATTATTCGTGACCACGTTTAGTGCACTGACATTTTCAGACGCTTGTAGCTGTACATGAATCTGTTCTGGTCTGGCTCACTGGCCGTAACCAACGACGGAACTACAACATTCGATGTCTAGTATTGACTAAAAGCAATATGGTGACCCGCGAACTACCTGTCGTAAGTGTATCAATGGATATGACAGCCATGAACCTTAATTCTGACCCGTATGCAGTGGTCAGCCATACCAGCAGTCACAAACGAGCGTCAGAAAGCTGACCATAGTTTGAAGGAAACAAGGCGCTAATGTAGCCCTCGCGGCAGGCCAGCTAACGAAGGGAAGTTTTATCACCAGTGTGGGTCAGCCTGTCATATCCAAGGATCGGAACACTCCCTCGGAGATGTCCTCCGAGAACGTAAGTGCAACGGAACGCTTTGGACTCTTTAAGGCCCATCTGTTAGAGCTAAAAACGCCGGTTAATGTGTTCAGTTTGCCCGACAACAGATGCCAGCTGCAAACAGCAATGTTTTCTGTCGATATTTGCGTACTAACTGAAGCATGGTGTGAGAAGGAGTTGGGACTGGGGGACTGGAGGCGCGGGCTCCAGTGGTTTCACGATGATCGTAGTGATGCTACTTGAGGTGGCTGCTTATCACCGACTGGAGGTTCAATGGGATAGTCACACATAGGAACCCAATGTCATTTCCTGGAGGCTCGAACCACTACCAGCTTATTTCATATTAACCCACCGTCAATTTACATCAGAGTGCATGAAAGTACGGGAATGATACCAGGGGAAGCTGAAACGTTGCTGAAGTCAATCCAGATAGCACCTTAGTCAGGCTACTGCCTGCTTGTTCTGAGAGACTTCAAAGCAGCGGACATGTTGGAACTGGGATTGGTTAATTGAGAGGCCTTTGATCACAAGCTAATTAACCTCGTCAACGCGTCTCACTAAACATGACCCATTGGTTTGGCTACAAGGTTGTAGGCCAAATAGTCTGGAAAATGTAGCAACACCACAGATGCACCGCCAACAGCACCACTTGGAAGCGGAGATGAAATGACAATTTATTTCCCACTCAGGTGTTCTTTCCCAGTCAAACCGGTACATGAAGTGCAACTTTTTCACCAGAATGACCATTAAAATCTGTTGTTAGCGATTGGTAGGATGTCGTGGAACCCATATGATTTCACAGACAACGTTGATGTTTCATCGTAGGCGACGCTGATGACCTCCGAAATTCCACAGAAGAGGATATTCCACGGAAATGATTCGGAGGAAGATGCTGGAATGTATGGGCTCACCTCCTAGTCAAAAGAGCGTTCCTGCGTAGGTATGTGTTCGGGCTGCAAACTACCAACAGCTTTACTACGTAAGGAAGGATCTGAGGTGGATCAGTTAGGACTGTAAAGAACACATGCCAGACACGTGAGCTTAGACTGGCACACAACACACGACAGAGCTCTAAGCGACTAAAAGTTCACGCCCGAGCCAGGTTCTCCTTTGAAGGGAGAAGTGGGGCCATATATTTCTGTAATGCAAAGACCGTACCGACCGACAACAGTACAGCAGACGCGTTTGCGTCATAGCTTCAAGGTGAATATCAATCCGGCGGTGTAGTACCCAAGACCACTTCCAACTTTATATGTGGTCGCGCCGGGTAAAAGTATTACGTCTCATAAATTTGGGCGGCTTACAGCCTGCCTAACAGCATGAAGCGAGTAGGACTAGATAGATCCAATCCGACCGGTTAAAACGCTCGGCCAAAATTTCGAGGCTGCTTTTTGTCTTGACTTTCAACTTCACAGCGCGGACAGGTGTAATTGTGATGGGCTGAATGGAGGGTCACCAAATTCTCACCTTCAAAAATGGTAATCAATTAGCAGCCGGAATCACCAGTTGACAAATCTGACCAGCGTCATTAGCAAAAGCTCCGAACGTATAGCATGGGAGAAAGTCTGCATAATACTCCGTTTGCACCATTGTTTGGAAGTTCTCTAGCATGTCCCCTAGGATCTTACCTCACCAGTCTGCTGGTCTTTAGACGATGGACGCTCGTAGCCCAGTCCCGAAGGGACAACTGGTACATCCATCCCTTGACGGTGTCTGATACAACAGTAACACCAGTTCTGATTTGCTTGTCGAATTTGGGGCTCAGATCAGCTGGAACTGGTTATGACACCTAAATTATGGGCTGTCGGGGCTAAATGAGAGGTTAAAACCGCGGAATCTCCACTCGAACCTCACATCAAAAGTGTCCACGGACTGAATGTAACTGCGCTTTTGGAAGAACGGCAACGAACTTGTCCATACAGCCTGAGAAACGGAAAAGCTTAATGTTTGTTTGGCACTTATCATTGAAACATTTCTTGTGCATCAACCCTAGACGTCGCCATCGCCCAACCCCTTAACCACTTCGAAAATATTCTATGCAAAACTTTCCAGGACAAAACAGAGTCGCCTGGGGGAATATAACAGATTATCCACCGGCATACACCATCCATCGACGGCTTGAGTAAGTTCTCGTTTTCTGCTTTCACTCCCCGTACCGTTGTTGTTAGATGACAAAAACAGTGGTTTTGGATGATAAATCTTTCCTACTCAATCTCCGCCGGCTTGCCGATTAACTGGCGGACGCAACCCAGCCGCAGATGCGCCCCGTTGCAACCGCCAGGCAATCCTGTTCACAACTGGCCTAAGAGAAATTTAGGACTCTCCTTAACTTCCTGGCCTTTCTTGCACGCCACATTCCGTCCGTCCGAGAATTTGCCCTTTCACTTTCCAGAAGTAAGGGAGGTATTCGTAGGACGCCATATATTGTGTTAGAGAAAGACATTTTTCACGTCTTGCGTTTGCCACCGATTGGTTCGTTGACTAACCTAGCCCCGAGGCCACCCGAAAAGTATAATTAAAGTCACCGTATGCCACGGTTCGGGCTTTGGGCTGAGCAGAGAAGGGGGCTCGTTTGAATGCCATCTTTATCCCCGCTTACTGAAGGTCCTACTTCACAACAGCCGTGTTCCGACACTTACGCTATGATTTTCGTAGCAACTTATGATATTATACGTTCCGTCCGCGATTGAGATATCGTTAGTGATTTTCGTGTCCAGCGGGTCTCACGCCCTTTTCCTCTCAGGGAATTTGTAACAAGTTGCGAGATGGAACCCCGATTGTTATGGGGTGTCGATGCTAAGTTCAGCACTGATTTAAAATGAACTCCGGCCTTCTAAAACCATGGAGGAACACCTGTTAAATCTCGCTGACGAGTGCTCAGATTTACGCTGCCAAACACTGATTCATGCCTTTACCGGCTGTTCGTTATATTCTGCATGCTCCCACACACCCAATCAGATCAAGGAAGTTCTTTCATATATCGCAAACCTCAATTTATTCTTTCACCAAATAGGATCGCAACCAGGAGAATGATTTCGCAAGATCACCAAAGCAACGGCCAAGTTGACTGTCTCGACGAAACAACGGGAGGCACAGTCCAAGCTGCTCTGAGGTCGCGTGGGTTATCTAGTTACTGACGGAACCGCGTTTTCCTCAATAGTTCATATTCGACTGGATCTCTTGCGTACGTTTACGGATGAGACTCCCCATAAGCAACCATTCCTAACATCTTCAGGCCAATCACTGGTACAGCGCTGTCTGTGTGATCGTCCAACCCCCGGCCGGTATATTTCAAACAGCACAAATGGACGTCGAAGTATGAATCCCTGCCAGAGGAGACTGAATGGTTGCCGTGCGACCTTCAGTCTGTTTACAAAGAATTTGTTACCCCTGACTGGGATAGAGTATCTATTTGGTAGCTCTCTCAAAAAAGAAAAGACGCCACCCCTAACCTCTCTGTGAAGCTAAAGCTCCCAGGGCTCTAAACGTCGACGCCGAACACGAAACCATTACGTCAACTGAAAGTACAGACACCAATGAAAGCTTACCTGCTTTTAGCCTCTGCTCGGCTAGGATCGACGACGTTCACATTCAAAGCCTTGAAACTATCCTACGACGACAGCAAAGACTTCAACCCTAGTGCCTCCCCAAACAAAGGGTATTAGGAAACACAAAACACCTTTTTTGTATACTATATTTTTTCATTGTTTCTTGTCCGAGCTCACCTGGGTACATCTTTCTCGGTTTTCCTTAGTGGCGACGGTTGGCATAACAACGACTTCCTACATTCCTTAGCATGCCAAGGCTCCTCATGCACACTTGTTACGTTTCTTATGCGAATCTTTCTATATCCCTCCCAGCTTCAAGATCAGCGTTGTGAAGCGAATGAATTTCAGTTTCTGGCTGTTTGTCGTTCTGCTCCCTACACACGCTAACGCCCGTTGATTGCATCTGGTTGATCACAACGAAGTGGTAACAAGTTACCTCATGACCGTTTAATAACAAGTCGACCCTTTGTTGGGCTAACGGTACTTCACATTTTAAAACTGCCGTCGTGCAAAAGCAACGAGGAGCTGGTGACGTTTAGGAAGTCTTCGGTGGCCAGGGTAAGTGGTAAAAATGCAGGTGCCGGCCCTTGTGGTATTCCTGCAGATACACACCACCTTTGTTAGTGTACTGCCTTAATCCTCAGAGAAAACCGTCCGGTCCTCAGAGTGATCGGCGACCCAGTCTAAAGCGTTACCTCGAATTTTGAAGGTTAGGAACTTAGCGATCAGCATAGCTTGATCCACCTTGTAGAAAGTCCAGGCAAAATCCTGAAGCAGTGTGTCGACGGCAAGGCTGTAGTCTGCCTGAGTCCAGCGGTGAGTACCGGCTAGTTTCCTGATGGCACACAAATTGCCATTGTGAAACTCATGATGGCCGTTAGCCAGTAGTTCACTACATTCTAGGAGGTGCTTGAGACAGTGATTGAGGACCAGCCTGTGACTGGATGTCCAGTAATTAGCTGCGTTTGTTCTGAATGCTACCCGCTAGGCCGCGATGATCCCGGCGGCCTTCTAGGGTCAAAGGCTCCCCAATTTTTGGGGAAGCGTCGTGAGAAGTCTGCCGGGGCTCAGTGAGCACCGCTGCCAAGTTTTCGAGAACATCATTCGTTATTTTATCCGCACGGGGGGACTATTGTGGCAAGAAGTGACAACCTCCGCCTGACCTCATCAGCGTTGCCGGTTACCGTCGCTTCAATGTTGTTGGTGACCGCTGATTTCGTTAGGGTCTGCTGCATCATTTTCGGGTTGCTGTGCTTCGTTTGAGCGGTGTTGAAGGGTGGCCCTATGTTTAACCACTTTCCCCGAGAGTAAACAGTATCAACCATTTTTATTCTTACGCCAGCCACTGTAACCGCTTCCCTTACTCTTATTCAGCCAGAGCCCTGTACACTTGTAAACATCAAATTAAGACATTATTCTTCCATATTCTTTCTTGAGCAGCGTATAATTCTTAACGTTTCGCAATGCGTAAATAATCATTTTGCTCCGTCCCAATCAATGACCATTTGTTTGAGTGAACTCAATTCCGTTCTATCGTCACCCATTACTGAGCGGCGCCCAGTTGTCATATTTGTTGTACGGGAACATTCTTCATTGAATTTCTGAAGATTTTTCACATTCGAGATGAGATATTCAATTTTCGTGTTCATTGATTCAATCAATATCGTATTAAATCCAGTTTTCACGAACGCCTTCTCATTAACCGTTTCGAACATAGATTATCTTTTCAGCCGTCGGATATTGAGAAAAGCATTTTTGGATCAACAGATTGCGCGTAAATCGTTGTGAACTTGAGTCTTCAGCGAACGATTCAATGGTGATTCTCTTGTCTCACCTTTGCTTGTCCACGTGACATTGACCGGCGATGCAAGGCCTAGGACGCAGGTCAATTTCCTTGGTGGTTAAAAACTTAAGGTCCGGAATTACATGAAAGTTGATCACGAAGATGCGTTACGGTGTTGAAACCTTCGTTTAGGCTCTCTACAGAGCCCTTCCTTTTGCAGCTAACATGGGTGTCGTGCTAGGTACTCCTTTGCCACTTGCATCTGAATCTCCTTTGGCTTGGCAAGTTGGTCAGGCCATGTTTATTTACCCGTGGCAGAACTTTTTTCGAAGGCTTTTCGGACCCCATAGTGACAAAAAGTTTGGACACTCCGGACTTTTCAAAGTTGTTATTTCGTCGTTGCAAACAATTTACCTGCGGATTACAGAACTCACGACACAATACCTCTTCTACTGTTATTCCAAGCGATGAATGATTTTAGGCCTGACGAAACCCGATATAGTGAATGCCTGGCAAACAAAACACACAGCTTTGATGGTGGGACAACCCGACCACAAAACAAGCCCAGATGGACAGGCAGACGATATGAACCTGGAGAAGTAGCAAACCAAGGTTTAAAACTTTCAATGTACTAATGGGGTTTTGGAACCTAGTGTTCTTAGCGTTTGAATCGATGGTGTGATTGAGGAAGCATGAATGAAGGTATATGGCGTAGAAGACGTTCTCCAAATCAGAGTTGAGAAGATAGGTGGTACAACAGCTTGTTGAGTGATTAAGATGCCATGAATTTCTTTGTTTGCCACCGACGATGTACACAGTGACTAAGACAACGTATCGTCCAATGGGTGCCATACCAATGATTCGATGGATTGAGAGCAAGAGTTGGAGAAAGAAACTTGAGAATTCCACATCTTAATGTACAGAACGCGAAGCTCCTAGACAACGAACAGAAGCGGGTAGAAAGGGTGCAGTATTGGCAATAAGGTGTTAGATTTTAACCGGGTCCTTGAAACTGGTACGGTGTAAACAAAAGCAGCCCAGCCAGGTGGAGTGTTCCACGGCCCGCAATCGCGATTAGAAAAAGTTATTTGTATTTCACTCGGCTACGCTGGACCTCCGAGTTCAAAACGTGGGCCCTCAGTGGGCCGCCATACCCTCTGCTGGGCGGCATGTAGTACGAATTATCACGAGACTTCATTGCCAAGAAGGGCAACATCGAGCTACCTCTAACCCGATGGCACCCTTAAGAGCGAAATCTCAGGCATGTAGAACCTTGTTCACAAAGCTTAGTTTCAAACCGCCGGACTGTCTCAGTAGCAGAAAGTTGCACAGTCTCCAACAGCAGGTTGTCCTTTTGGAGATGGGGTCGTCGGACCATATTTCCATCCCTAAGATTCGGTCAAACGAGACGGTCGTAAGAAAGCTGGATACAACCAGGACCCACCTAGCAGAAAGGAAGTTTCACTTAATTCACTCAACTCAACTCTCGAAGGACATGACACAATGTGCAAAACAGGGGTATTTAGATCTTCTTCGACTAGAAGAGCCTGAAACCTTTAGGCGTCAAGGTAACAAACGTCATTCAAAGAGCCACGAATGCGCATAAATACATTTACCAGAATTACAGTCCAGTCGACTCACTTCAGACCACTTGAAAAGAAGGTTCAGGTTATTTGTGTTGTCTACAGCTAACGACCATATTCTACCGTTCATTTGTTTACGTGTCGTATGCAACCGCTTATTGAACTGATTTGTACCTTTGTTTTAGGGCACATCCAACAGTTTTGGAATTGGACTGGTTAAAAGAACAAAATAAAAGGGTTCCTGCATTATTAACAGTACTCGGCGTCGCTACGAACGTTGGCATTAAAACGAAGCACAACGTTGCTCTTAGATTGTCGTGTCATAGCTCAAGGATTCTCAGGGTCTTCTTTCATCAAATCGAGGTTGCTTTCGTCAATCGGCGTATAACACCAGGAAAAATGAAATTTATACACGCGATGCAATCCTTGCTTACCGATGCTGCAACAGAAGCGGGGATCTGTTGTAGCATGTTTCCCACGATCAACTTTGCCCCCTATGTATCGAATTTCGAAGTCAACTCACGTAAAAAACCGATTCGAACTTATTCCCCCAAAATGTTATCATTGTATACTCCAAATAAGCTAGAGAAAGGGCGGTAGATTCACGTGCCTCAATGCACTGGTTCATGTGCTTCTTTCCTGAATGACTCATCTCTGCACCATTATCTCGGGGTTTAGGCCCCAAATTCACGGGTGTGGTGAAATTTACAAACACAACCCACCGATAGTCGGCTTACTATTTTTTTTCTCTAGCCCATTCCGATGTAAATTTTTTTGCGCATAGGCAATAAAATTATTCATTTGTTGGTTAACGCTTCAATAAAGTGTGCCTAGACCGGGGTGTGGGGCAAAATCTCCTTTTATGCCAAAACCAGTTCCGATGTTTCATCCGTTCTTTTTAGGTCAGGAATTTACTACTTTTGGTGGAACCCATGGTTCAATAGGTTGGATACATCTTGGTCGAAACGTTTAAAAAAACAGGTTACTCATCATCTTCAGCTCTGTGGAATGACACTGATAAAAATGTCTTCCGGCACCGCGATAAACAATTGGTGTTCTAATCATCCAGCACTGACTTCTAAAACACGTACTTTTTGTGACTGGCAGACAGCTTCAGTTGATCCGTTAATCGGTTAAACCGTAAAATCTATTGTTTGAACGCCACGTTACTCTAAACGAATTGGAAACATTGCAATGGAGCAAATCGAATTGACTTCTGAATGTTTTCAGTGACTGAGTGGGACATAATATCTGTTTTCACGTCGTCCTATGTGCACTGAAAGTGGAAAGACCTACCTGATAGTGTCGTGTGCGATCAATTTTGGGGATAACACTTCGTTGACCAATATCTACCTGGAATCCCATAGGGGCGGAGAGAAAACGTGAATTTTGTATGCATAGAGGAGCTGGAAACGCTGCAATATATTTGTCCAATTCAAAGCACCGGGTTACCATGATGCAGTCTGTCGAAACAGCAAGAAGGCGAACGTTGCAGGACGTTGACAGTTCGATTTGTCTCATCAGCCAAACACTGAACGCAGACAGATTATACAACAATATCGCATGGCAACAGTAGTTGAATAGAGTGAATTTTTGGTCAAAAGCCGCTACCAGGATGGGTGGATGGTGTGAGCCACCAGCTTACTTGCACACAACACTGACTTTCTTTCCTGATCAGCACGGCTTCACTGATGGTCAGAGTTTTGGGGGTCGGGTGCTGTAGCAACAAAGTGAACGACCTGGTTAGATCGACGTTGTGACCTGTCTCCAGAATGTGCTTCGCAGTTGACGATGCCCAGTTTCGCGTTCGGTTGTTAATTTGACAGTCCGTTCGGTTAGCAGACTGAATCAACCATTTTGGGAGGTGTTCGGCCATATGTTGACGTAAGCACCGGTCCTTTCTGCCGATATAACTGTCATTGCAACTGCAAGTGAACTGATCAACGACGGGTGATACTGAATGGTTGGGTGCGTCACGCCTGGCGTTTCCATAACTAGCTCACCGAGTTGATGACGAGGGGCGCAGTCCAACTGCAGGGCACGTGCAATTCACGGTTGAATGAAGCTGATGACGCCGTGTAGTGGACAAATAGTCTCCCATGAACTGTAATTTTTTGAACACCTGTTTTTTCTTTGCTGTGTGGACTGCGGGTTTCTCTGTTGTTTCCTTGCTATGAGCCGAGATGAGTTTATCCGGATATCCGTTAGCAATTAATGCGGTTGTTAGAAAGTCTTCCCCTTGTGTCAGCCGACTGTCTGTAAAGACTCTACGGGCTCTGTCAAGCAATGTTTCAACTAAGCCGTGTCTGTAGTTCATGAGTGCAGAACTGGAGACCCAGATGCATTGGCCGCCCCAAGTAGATTTGCGATAAACCGACCGCTACAGCGTGTCGTCAAGATGCGTCGTAAGTAAGACGTCTGGAAAGGCCAGGCTTCTATTTGACGCAGTTTCATAAGTAGCAGACAAATTTGCATGTACGAAGTTCATAAGGTTAATGAATGGAAGAAGCTGGTCACCCTCAATGAAATTAAATATATCGTCTACGTACCTTGGGTGTAAAGTAGTCACAGAAACGTTATCGAACATTTGTCCTTCAATCATTCCAAAGAAAACATGTGCTACTGTTGGGTCTAATGATCTACCAATGGCTACCCCTGTCAAGTTGCCCAGAAGCAACTGCTGGCGATCATGCACAAGGGCGAGTATATCAGAAGAATGAACGCCATCCCGGCCGACCAAAACAAATTCAAGCCAGATTCCACACCTGGAAGAAGTGCGCTGATGGAAAAGCAGATGGTAAACAACCCCAAATACTACACTTACATGGGTTAATCAATGAGGCCTAGTATAGACAATTGGAAGCAGGTGAAAGTCGAACTCTACGTGTGATAGGCGCACCAGAACTACACAGAAAAGCTGGCTGCGTGTAATCGGCAGAACGTGACTATCTCCGTTACATTTTGTTTAAAAAATAATTCATACCCATGAAAGTTGCTAAAAATTTGTGATATGTTGCAGAAAATAAAATCTTGAAAATCTGTTCCCTAGAGATTTCTTTGTTTCAATCTTCCGAAGACGTAAACAAGAAGTGTGCGGTTGTTTAATGGCATAAGGATTAATTTAAAAATAACGCCTAGTCGCATCCTACGTTTGTTCGGAAATGTGGATGTAAAATATAAGGAAAATTGACGTCATAGAAGTGGAAACACATGCTTTTATTTAGATTTCGGCGTGATTAAGTAGGAAAGCGTGACTAGAATTTGGACAATGGAACTGTTGTTGAAACATGAGTACTAAGCTTTCCATAATATTACAAACGTGAGACTTCTATAACCTATTTCAACATAGGACAATTCACTACGCT
>LUCH01002060.1:0-26960 GCA_013368495.1 Paragonimus heterotremus
ACGACTCTTCTTTGATACGGTCATATTTTGGTTATTTTTATCATTTGACTGATTAGACCACTACACACTCATACCTTGATCACTTACTATCCAGGCTGTGTTGAATTTGACACAACTATAAATCCGAAAAAATATAAAATCATGGTAAACCGCTTTATCAACTATTTCGTTATCAGTTGTAACCGAAATAGTTTGTCAGATTCGATTGACAACAACGAGGACAGGAGTTTCCCTTTTCATGTAAGCTATCCGTTGCTTTGAAACTATCGAGTAATGTGTTGCATAAAGTTGTTAGCGTTCACGCAGTTGAATAATAAGATCTGTTACGAACACACGAAAAATCATGGGAGAATAAATGTGATAAATAATTTTTCAGTAACTTTTTTTATTGACTCATCATCAAGGACAAATAGCTTGATAGTCTATCCGTAAAAATCTAATATATGCACCTTAAGAGGTGAGTATTCAATATTTAAACATTCACGTCCCCTAGAGACATGGTTTATACAAAAGATACTCATTTAGTTGTACAGTGTGTTCTTTTGTAGGAGTTTTGTGATTAACTCGACGTCTTGCTAATTAGAGGATAGAAAAAAGGCCATAGGTGCAGATAATTACACACACACACATAGAGAAAGAGAGATTTCTAAAGAGGATGCGCATATAGATTTAAAAAGATCGGAATAGAATGGATGCTAGAAAGTGGACAACATTTCGGAATTTAAAGTCATAGTTCACAATGTTGAAATAAATCAATCCAACCTGATTATAAACAATAGTATCACCGCTGTTAGACAATCACCTCATAGAACAAAAGAACAAGGTCTTTAACAGTGGAAAACGATGGATGAATTATACAGGAAATGGGGAGGTAAACACGTATATGAAAAGCTAAAACCTTAAGAGGATGTGAAGCGTTAATAACTTGTCGCAAGTGGAGCTAGACGCCAAGTTAAGTGAAACGTTATCGTCATGAACACATTTTTACCACGCTTATCGTAGAGCGGCCTACTTAAAGCTCAAAGTTCCATTCTGAGCTGATTATGGTCAAACTAGTCAATCAGGTACCGTCTCAAAACTATTCAGATAAGTTGTGTTATTAAGACACAACATTTTTGGTTATTTCTGCCTGATTGTTGACAGACCATTCCAGGCTTCAAAAACACTCCGTAACCGCAATGATATCGTCCTAATACATCAGGGAATAGAGGAAACTGTGGTAAGCATGGTTTGAAAAGTTCAGCTCACTTCAGTTTCCAGGACGGAGCGGCTTCAGCCAGAAATTGTTCAGTTTCTTGCACCAGTGAGCTTCTGAGGGCGCCCAGTGCTGCGACAATAATGAGAAGAGATTAATTACTTCTATGAGTTAGTATGAGGGCTACCAGATAGAAGCTGAGGAGTTTAAGCTATCAGTGCCATCAGAACACAACGAGTTCACAGCTTCCACCGATACACAAGTTTATCCTCTCATTGAAATGACATGAAACAAGGGTTAATTGTAAGACGAATGAGGGTTTGATTTCTATAACCTATACTTTTAGATGCTAAGACTATCTTTGTACATGGAAAAAAGCAATGAATAAGATTTAAAAGAGATAACAATAATGGCAAATAGAGAGGTGAAACTGAAGAAATATCAGTGGTCATGTCCGGTAGAAGAAAAGTGATAAACGTAGATTCAATTTTACTGGAAGCCAAATAAAATGATTTTGACTTCCATCTGAAAAAACGCAAATTCATTAAAGGATACATTAAGCGATTCAGAGCGAATGACTCCATCGCACACAATTTCTACAGTTTGCAGAAATTTCACAAACTGTCCACGTCGTTAGGGTCTCTCCCCCAAAAGTGTAGTTCACCGTATGCTGCGGCGGCAGAACGGCTAAAACTAACCTGACAGAGAGTGTACCCGTGTCACGTACAATCTTGATACTAATATAGAGAAGGGTAATATTGTAGCGAAAAGGCGTCCAATGAAGCCCAATCTTTATTGTCCAACACGCTAGTTACCATACTACGCGTGCGCTCGCGTTTATGAGCCAGAATTCCAGTCCACACACACACACACACACGTCGTGTGCACTTCTGCCCGGTTTATGTGTGTGATCGGCGCCTTCTATCGGGGGGGGGGGGGGGTTCGCCTGCCATTCCTCGTCCGTTGGTCCGTTTTCATTGGGCAATGGCTTGTCCGATCGCTCGCGTTGTTCGCCATCCGATCGTTGAGGCTTCCTGTACGTGCCTCTCCTGTGTTGAGGTATTCGGCTGTGTTGGAATACTCGCACCTCCGGTCTGATAATCCACTACACTCACCCCTCGTTTAAGGAACTTGCCGCGATTGTGTCAAGGTGCCAAGTGTACACCATTGATCCATCGCCCACGAGGACCTTGGTTGATTTGGAAACTCGTATTCCTGCAATTCGTGATGGCAAATGGTCCGTTCCACCGCCTTCCAAATTTTTCTGCGCCGGTGCCGGATGTTTCTGGTTGTCTATAGTCCTTCACTTTTACCTGGTCTCCGATTCTGAACGGGCGCCATTCATGTGTGTTGTGCCACACGTCATAACTTTGCTTATTTTGGCGCTGTCTTTCTGTTGTCCGTTCAAGCTCACGGTGTTCCAAGTGATTTAGTTCTTGCGGCAATAATTGCCCCTCTCTGTCTCTGGACATGCAGACATCCAAGAGAATCTTTGGCTCTCCCCGTATGTCAACTCAAATGGGGAAATCAGTCGTTGAATGCTTCGTCGTGCGATATCCAAACAAAACATCCGGTAGTCCCTCTTCCCAATTATTACATCTACTATTCAGATATTCCTTCATTGTACGATTAAACCGTTCGGTCAACCCGTTCGTTTGTGGATAGTACGGCGATGTTCTCAAGCGCCTAATCACTCAACTCTTCAACATCTCCTGAAATTGTCGAGCAACAAAACACGGGTCCTGGCCCGTGATAACTCTGTATGGTACTCCAATGCGAGCCAGGACATGGTTCATGAAAGCGCGTGAAACCGTTCCGCTCGTTTGATTTGCCGTGGGAATGGCTACTACCCATCGTGTGAAATGGTCAATCATAACAACTCTGTAGCGATTTCCACTTGGACTTGTTGGGGGCGGACCAAAAATGCCTATACCCCAGGTGTGCGCGGCCTCCTCTGTTACGGTCGATTGCAGGGGCGGTGTTGTCGTCATTGTCTCTCAGTTCTGTTGACAATGGGGACAGGCTAGAACGAAATCGATCACATCTTTCCGCATCGTAGGCCAAAATACCCTTCGCTGCAGTAGTTCTAACACGCATTCTCGTCCTGTGTGAACATCTGTATGTGCCAGTCGAATCGCAATTTCCTTCGAATTCACTGGAATGAATGACAGTCTTCGAGATCGCAGTCCCTTCTGCACCTGCACATCAACGATCATTCTCAAAGTGTAGCCGGTCCCAGATCTGTAACAGCTAGTTCAGTCTTGAAGTCAACGTCTTGGGTTTGGTACCTGCCGGTAGATGTTCACATATTTCGCGTACTTGAGGATCTTGCTGCTAATTGACCAAGATGTCTTTATCGGCAGCCAATACTGCGGGCATGGCTTTATTCACTTTCCTGTATCGAACGCGACAGTGCATCAGGTACCTCAATGTTCGTGCCGTTGACATGCCCCATGAGTATTTGGATTACTCCCACCTCCGGCATGATAATCCATCACAATATGAGCAGTCCGTAGGCGTGCCCCGGGGACGTATCCTCAGTATCAGAATGTCCAGCCTATTCAGGAATACACCATGCAGTCAAAGCGTCCGGTTCAGAATCTAAAGATTCACTTTTAAGGAGTATCTATGCCGCACGCTCAAAGTACGATTCAAATTTAACAGCCAGTAACATCCAAAGTCAGACACTGTGTCAGTATAAGATCCATTCGGATTCCATGCTACTGACATATTCACAGGCAAATTGGAGAATCAACAAATGTGTTGCAAAATCGTTGATGCGTTTCTATCGGCACCGCGTTGAAAAAGCACCTAATCCTACCACTCGGAAGGAAATTCAAACTTTTAATCTGCCGTGCATGCACATTAATGTCTAAAAAACACAATTCAGCGTCCCGGCCACATGGTCTGGGCACATATATTAGAAATTAGAACACGAACTAACCCATTGCGGCACAGTATCAATCGATTAGATAGGCGGACCACTCGATAGATGGGTGAATGGACAATAACTTCAACAGCATATCATCATTATCCCTCGTCTGAAACCCAGATCAAAAGTATACGTGCTGTGGTAAACTAGATGTTCACACACAGCAAGTTTCATCTCCAGTAGTTCCTTCGTACGACAACTTCATTGCGCCCTTACTTAGAACATTTGATCTTGGTCTGCACCTCCCGATGGCTAGCAGTGACGTCGAGAACTTCCGCATTCCTTTCTGTTCAACCGGAATTCTCGTTTCAGCTAAAACAGGACTTTCATTGGAGTGGCAATTTTCTTCTAAGTGACTTCTGTTGCAGGCAGTCTTTTGGTTATTTTTGCAAAGATTGTCTATACACCATTTCGACCGGAGTCTTCCGGATTTACACGTAGTGGCTTCTTTCATACGAAGTCTGACAAATGATTAGTTTATCAGTCGAAATCAGTCGGGTCATGGGTTTGCGTATACAACAGAAAAATCCCCGGAGGTTAACTTTCACATACCAACAATTATACAAGGTGCGATTAATCGATCGCAGAAGTTGTCCTCAGCCATTAGCCATACTGATACAGTCAACGTGTGACGAACAAATAAAACGCTTCATATTACATGAGGCCGCAATCTGGGGCGCCTACAGAGTCTATATTTGGCAAATTCTTGGTTCCAGTATACTTCGGACTTACTTAGTGATGACTAAACAAGAACGCGATCAGTTTTCACAAATCATTAGCACGTTAAGTGTAGAAAAAAAGAGAGAGTTAGGTAAGTCATATCTTATTTGTTCAAATATACCACGATAGCACATTAGCAAGGATTAATGGGCTGCCCCCAGGAAGCTGGCAATTTAAAATCACATTAGGATTGCGAACAGATTAATTGCGTTACCGCATCATTTGCTACAGCAACATTAGATCGTGGCAACTTGAGTGCCCAAACAAAAGATTGATGCACGTAGATTTAGACTTCAAAACTGGATTCCAATGGCCTACACGACTTCCAGGCTACAACATTTTACGTCTGTGGTGTGAAAATGAGTCATGTGGTAGACAGGACTGGCAGTGATATTCAGCTTGATTCTGCTAACGCAGTCGATCAGGTGGACTAAGATAACGCTAGAGATTATACGTTGTTGTTCTGTTTTCAGCCAAGCCGAACGACCTCTAATGTTCTCTTAGACAAGCGCTTCGATGTGTCCGCTCTGTATAGATCCATGCATAACACTTAGGCACCACTTTTGAGCTGAAAACGTACGACTGGCTTAGATGTAAACGATGTTCGTGGCAAGGTAGATAGCGATGATCACGGCCGTCAAGCTTCAAATCAGTGTTATTCCTGTGACCTGATTCTTGTACGGGAGTCCAAAGTAGGCCGTTTTATCTCGGACGGAAAATACGTGGATCCACGATTTGGACGGTCTCACACTGCTCGTTATGACTTCAGCCGGACGTCCGTGTGTAAGGACAGTCTGTGATAAAACTTTGATTACTGGATGTTATCAGCATAAGTTTTGCAAAATTCGACCAGCGTCCAGTCAGGCAAATTCCGTATCTGTTTCACTGGAAAGCATTTACTGTCCAATCCATGTCCGGTTCTGGTGCATGCCACACTGAGGAGGTCGAGCAGGACGACTAAATAGTGAAACGTCAAGGAAGGTCATTCTTCCGTTTAGCTCCGTTTCTATCGCAAATGTCAGATTTTGATGAGCTGCATTCAGCAGCGTTCACAACCATTCGGCATCTGTGTTAGGGCCGGTTACGAACTGCATGTTCACAACACAGCCCGATCGGCCTGTAAACATCGTTCATTCTAGCTTTCTAACGAATGTGCCCACAAGCAGTCAGCCCGTTGTGATAGAATCTTTGTAACGACAAATCATCTCATCACATTATAATGGTGTTTTGTGCAAGGCAATCAGAGTTCATCTGACAGTCTAAGAGCCAGATCCGTTGAGTGGATGTGGTTAACGTAATAAATGATTCAGCACCACGATTGCCGTGTCCATAGTTTCAAATTCTCACTGTCAGAGATGACCTACTCCTCCATTGACCATTACATTCTTTTGTTGTGTCGTATTTGAATGGAAAATTGTACATTAAAAACGAGTCTGTATACCACGTCCTGACATCTTACGAAATGTATATTAAACGTTGTCAAAAACACTGCAAGTTGATGAATAATACGGTCCGAGGGGCACGGCAATTTCGAACACTTCTTTGGAAGCTGGTGACTTGAAATGGCTATAGGCAGACGAGAAAACTACCTTCTGAGAACAATGAAATGGGACACTTGCTTGTTTTCCAATGCTAAAGCTTACTACTTTTTCAGTAGTGCTAGGCACGTGACGAGGTCACATAAATAACGACTATTTTCATCTAGTAGTCTCACAAGTGGACCTCTAACGAGAGAGAAGCGAAAGAAAACGGATTAGATGATAAATCGCGGAACGTGGAGTCGCATAGTCTGGGGTTTAAAAATGTGAACAAGCCAATTAGCATTCGATTCGACAAATCGTGATGGAAGACGCTGCATATGGAACAAGTGGTCATGCATCTGTGATGCAGTTAACACACAAACACACGTGTCGCAAAGTGCAACCACGATAGATAACGTCAGTCTGTTAGAAAACTAAGAGCGATTCCGGTGGCCGAGCCATTATATTTGTTATCCATGTTTCTTGTTTGGTTTATCAATACAGGACGGGGTCACTCTAAACAGAGATAGGGAAGAAGTAACAGAACATGTAGACACTCCTTCGGTCAAGGGAAGAGTTTTCAGTAAAACCACTGCGTTCCTCATTAGCCGAAGCAACATATATGACCGGAAATGACTGGGATTGTCAGCGCAAAGTAATGACGAAGAACTCGCGAACCGGGAAAACCGATGTGTAACCGTGGAAACAATGTTCGAGTGGATTTGGCGCACAGTCGGAAGTGTTCTCCTGAGAGAAACCACAGAATTAACCTGACGTGAAAGAGAGTTTTATGATGAGCTGCAAACTATTTGAATTGAATCCTCATTCATACTGACCAACAACCAGCACGGAAATTTGACATGATTGGTAATACCGAAAATGTCTGGCTTTTTCACGGCACTTGCAAGCAGCGAATCGTATAAGGTACGGAATATTTGCAAACTTGTAGTCTCACTCTCGGATACTTCCAAAACACTATTTCGGAACCGAATTTGCTTTGTTTCCAGACAGATCACAAGCTTGAACCTAAATCAGCAGTTTTCATTAAATGGTTCTGATAATCTGGTCAACATGATTTCATGAAATCAATAGGTGGATAAGCAAAACTCTTCCAATAATCTTCAGAGTTAAGTTCGAACAGTCACAGAAATATGCCACATAGGGTAACGGATTAATGGGAACATTCAATAAATCAAGGTGAAGGTGATAAAATTTATATCAGGCGGTGATCACACTTAGTAAGAATGTCCAACTCGGCTCAGCCTATGAAATACCTTTGTAAAAATACACTATTTAAAAAACAGTTAGTCTCGACTTGTTATCCAACTTCTCGAGGAAATACATGGAGGTTTTCAGTTCAAGGTTCACTCGTAATTTCACGATAGGGCGAACTACGGAAAGTACGTCGATGTCATGCAACACAGAAGTTTTCCATTAAAATCAGGAAATATAAAATTGTGTAAACAATCTAATCGAGAATTTTGACGGAGGCTGCAGATGTACGAGCCTACAATGCCGACATGTTGTACGGGACAGAAGTAAGAAGTACAAACACGGATGTAAGCTATCAAACGTGCACCCTAACCATTAGAACACGATCCGAGCAGACACCTCAGGGGTTAGAATGGACCAATATCAGTGGAAGTTAACTGACTAGATAAGGGCAAAAATCGATATCAGTTTGTTGAAGAGATAGATTAGATGGTAATCATCTGAACTGATCGGTAAGCACTACTTTCAGTTCAGACGACAAATCAGATGATTCATTTGAATTTTGCTCAAAGTTATGGATAAAAGCATGAAACAACAGATTGGTGCAACAGTTTATACAGTTACCAACAAACAGTCAAGTACGGAACACATGCATTCCAATTCATCAGGATAATTGTCGAGTGCTTTATAAGCATCAGTTCTCGCTGGATACTGACACTTACCGCCAATACAAAATCGATGCACAGTTCGAAACTGCAAATCAGGTAACTCAAACAAATGTGCTACACATTCTTGGACGACGCTATGTGATGGAAATATAACACCAAAAGAAACTACGGTCATGTGACTATCGTAGCTGCGAAGTCACAATGGATTATAAGAGCGAGAAACCAATTTTACTGATTACCGTGGGAACAACATCTCATTAGGTATTCTCAAGTCTGACTAGAGTACACTATCAGAAATGATCAAGTCGACACAATTAGATCACTGAAATATTGAGCCCCTTGGGAATTTGTATACTGAAGGCCAAGTAAGTTGGTCAGACAACTTCCAACGGTCTCCGACACAGCAGAAGTGCTGTCTAACAAGTGGACACTTGGAAACTGTCCAACAACTTGAGAAAGAAATTATAATTCTGATGCTAGGTAAAAGAAACGGTGCAGCTGTAAAAACCCGCCAAGAGTACATGGACAGGATGGAAGACATTCTCGTGGATTCTAACGAATTCAGGTCAGCAGACAAACCGGACAATTTGTTAGTAACGAAACAGATATGCAGTGAGTTAAACATACTTTTATTGAATGGCTTTATCAACGAGCGACAATATCACATGTCAGAACTTACACGTACCAAGACTCCACAACTGTATGGTCTGCTCAACAAATCGGGTGTTCCCAGGAGGCCCGTTGTAATAATCAATGACTTCCCCCTACCATGAGCTATCGAAATGCCCAGTTGAAATCTAAAGCCTCTTCGACAAAAGTTATGTGTGAATATCTGAAAGACATTTTTGAAACACCATGTACTGGGAATCTGAATATCGTCACAGACACGATATGTACTACTGATGTCAATTCTTTATTTACAAACGTACCATTACGCGAAACGATAAATTTTATATACGACTCCATTCTACCTAACTCTGTTTGTCTTCCAACCCCTGTTGACTATTTGAAACGTTTAATTTTACTCTGTACGGGAAAAGTGAGAATTCATAGGGAGCTCATGCTGCCTTGTTTTCACGTGTTCATGGTTAAAGTTGAACAGACACTAACTCCAGTGGCGAATAAACTGAAGCTGTACAAACAGCAAGCCGACGATATGTTCTTCATTGGACAGGACAATAAAAAATAGGAAGAACATTCCAAGCAGTTAACTTAGTGTGCCCAAGTTTTTTGCTAACGGTCGAGTACGAAAGTGAGAACAGTTTACGCCTCTTGGATATCCTAGTTAGACGCTGTTCAGGCGGATCTGTTGAACGTTCAGTGTACCAGAAGCCAACATGGACAGGACAAAAATGAGATTTCAAGAATATTGTTCCTGTTGCGCAGAAAACGTCCCTAGTACGTATAATGGTTTACGAAGCGTCAAGAATATGCTACCACGGTAGATTACAAGCTGAACAGTGTTGTATGAAGCGCTCCATGCTAATAATTGCCCAGAACGTCTCATTCGAAAATTGAGTGAACTTACTTGTGCAGAAAAAGTGACTGCGGAATTAACTAGAAAGGCCGTCAACATCAAAATCTCCTTCAAAGATGAAAGATTGATGAACACCTTCGGAAAGATGATCAGTACCGTGTTGAGACATGTGTATAATGCAGTGAAGCTAGTCTTGTTCCCACAAACTACTAGGTTACATCAACCTCCGATCGAAAATCGCAATATTTTCTACCAGTCACTGTATCAATCGGCTTTGCTGCAGTTGCGGAAACATACAATAGTAGAACAGAAAGGATGCTTAAAACCAGGACCAAGCAGCACATCCCAGTGGTTGAGAGTTGCACTGACTAAGCCGCAAATGAGTGACACTCAGTGAGGACGAAACACCGCTTCATCCACTGCAAAGCAATTATCGGCGACAATATTGGTATCTTCGTTTAAGCCCACAAATTCTGAGTATCTCGAAGCCTTGTTAATCAGCCGTCGGTAGTCGATTCTGTGTGCACAAAAACAACTGATTGTTCAACTTTGCTTAACCGTGAGCACCAATCACGATCCAGGCCGAGTTGTACTTTTGATCGTTTCATTTAAGTCTGGTTTTGTTGTCATGCTAGTCACCCGTTTCTGATTGACGAGAGTGTGTGAAATGAATTCATATCGTAATTTGTGTTTTTTGACTAGTCCGTTCAAACAATTAGATCTAATCGAGTATGAAATAACTCGATGGTGGAATATGCCGGATAACGAGAAGTAACCCACCTTTCATAATTCCTCAATAGATTTCCTAAAAATCCACGCAACTTCTCAGCTTTGCAATAAGTATAAGAGCGGTGTATCAGTAGTAAGCTGCACAAATGTCTTTCTCAGCCGTGTTGAAAGAAGTCCGACAGCTAACTGGACATATATCGTACGCATTAATCAGCCTTGGTCACTGTGATTACCTGAGAAATGACAGAAAATATTCTCTAAATAAGTAGTGCGAATTTTGGAAGTACTAAATTCCTCGGTAGTTATAGTATTAAATACAGTTGGCCCCATAACACTGTACTCATAGTAGTAGTGACGCGCTAAGAGGGCTCAAAATTGACTCGCCAAAAGACCTATTTATAGCATTGCAGGGCTGACCGATGTCGTTCAGAGAACTAGACCCCCGTAGTCTACGAAAATGTGACTATACAAGCAGTGCGTGAAAGAAATATACCAACTTCATGGGTTGTCTACACAACAGAGGATAGTCTGTCCGCTATTGACAGTCGCATATAAGCAGCCCGCAAACACTGGCAACAACCATATGCTCAAGAACCATTCAGGCGAGAATGTAGCACATCCTTCGATATTTGATCTACCCTTTCAAATACACAGTAACAAAATATAACCTACTGCGAAATTTGCCAGTGGTGTTAGCAAAACAGCACATGTTAACGCGTGATTGACGGGTTTGGAGAATGTAAAATGTCCGAAGCGCAACAGTAATTTAGAAAATTTATTTAACTAAATAAGGGCAAACGACATTTAAAAACCGTCAGAGTGATTGGTAAAATTTGCACGAACAAAGTCATCACCGAAGCCAGTCACAACGCGATGCATAAGCAAAGTCGTCGAGTGCACAGGTGACGATGAACGTGATCGAGTACAGTGTTTTTACATATGAAGAAGAGGACAGGTGTAATGCAGTCATATCAGTTCAGCAATAACAAAGGGACAAACGGCTAAATTTCGGTACCGTTAAAGGAATAAACATCGTCTAGTTACAAGAAAGGATACATAGATTATGACGCGACAACGAAAAAACAGCTCAAATAAACTTAAGGCAAATAATTGAAACCAGAAGCAAATTTGGAATGAATCCAGCAGGTGTATATCCAAATGATGCAAGAGACTGGTGCAACTGAGTCAGCCAGGCGACCGGGAAGCACAACGAAAGTTATTGAAACTGTAATGCGAAAAAAGACGCAACCATTACAAAGGAAGTTTGCGAACGTAAGAATAATGACTATAGAAATACAATCATGAGATATGACACCCGGCATGTCAGGCAAAATACAAACCTAAAAGTAATATGCTAAAGAAACTGTGTGGTTATCACCGAAAGAACACAGTTCGTAGCCCCAAAACACTTAAAGGCACAGATGTATATCACGTTAAGATTATAACACCTTGAAACAGAGTGGGACAATTCAACGACATAAACCTGTCAAGCTTCGTTTATAAGACTCACACAGGTAGACCAAAAGTTTTTTTCTTGGCAGAATTATGAATTTAGTTTTCTTATTTGGCACAGCAATGAGTAGTGCAAAAACATTCGTCATAATAACGACTAACAAGAATGAAAGTAAGAATGTCAAATACGGTTGTGGGTGTTTTGAAGTTTGGTTTTCAGGCGTTAGAAAAATGTACAGATGCGTATACAGTCAAACTAACTTACTCAGATCCTCGACTCGAAATCGCTGGAACGCAACGCACCAGGGTATTCTGCAGAAGGAGAGGCTGAATGCGTAGACGAAGTTGCGATGTTTGTATGAACGTTTCGTTGCTCAATCAAGTGATCGGGATTTGGTTCATTGACCGACGTAATAGATGAAGGTAGTGGACAAACAGACGGACGTACATCACCTGAAGTCGACATGAGGTTATTAGCCATCAACAGAAATGCGGTATTTTCCGTAACGGTTACTGACTGAGTAGACGAGTTGAGACAGACCGAGGAGCTGATGTTGGGTGAACTAACGCTTAAACGTGGGTAGAATTCGGTGGATGCTGACCGCGCCAAATCAGAGTCAACAAAATTCGACACTACCTTTGGAAATAACGAACGCCCAACGGGGGAATGCAAAGAAGCTGCAGCAGTAGATGCACAAGACAATGCAGTTATAGATTCTACCGGATGCGAAGTTGAGATATGGAGATGATCGCCAACCGAGTACACTGATGGAGAATACGAGCGACAAAGATTGGTCAAATCCGATGTGCCAACGGGCATTTGGAAAGTCATCGGCGCCGAAATCAGGCTGGTAACAGCATCCAGGGAGGATGCATTTGAAAGACCAGAAGAGATCGAATGCATCACTGGAATTCGTGGCTTCTTGCTCTCTGACATGTCGGTGATGAACAGACTGGCTGAGAGGGTCGTCCGCGGGCTTCGCGCTCTTGGGACACTCGTTCCACTATCGTTAAGGCTAACACCAGTCTTCCGATCACTCTGAATCAGAGCGTTGGCAGCAGCGGCGGTAGCAGTGGCTACAGCATGCGCATCAGCAGCAGCACTCCGTGCGTTCAAACCACTGGACTGAGTCATCATAGAGGAAGTCACACATGGAGCACGAAATGTTGCAGTAGAGTTGGGAAGAACAAACGTTGACACAGTTGTGCCACCGGTTGCTTCAGTGTTGGCTAACGAAGCCATGTCATTTGTACTGGATTCAGCAGCCACAATCATGGCTGTCAGCGCGGTAACCGGTCGATGCGTAGGGTACGATGTACCGGGTATTGTGAGTGGACCGCTTAACAACAGACCACTTGCCCTGGGACGAGAAATCGAGCGTTGAGAATCGGAAGTTATCTCCGTCCCAGGATCATAGGTGTGACGAGTGGTAGGACTGACATTGTGGTGATAGGCGCTCAATGCAGCAGAAGAATTCATTGCTGTTGAGGTGTTCCCCGCATAGCTAGAGGACCCATCTGTTGCACGTGACACACAAAAGGTTCCCGCTGATGTGTTTAGCGGACTCTGATGGACCGCATCAGGGTGCCGATAACGAGAGGAAGGAACTAAATCATACGGGCCGTGTGCGCGGTATGAAATTGGGTAGTAATCTTGTGGCAAATCAGAGTGATCCATAGAATCCGCCAGCAGGTGTTGGAGACCAGTGGGAACGGTGGGACGACAAATATGTGTTTTCGGGATAGGTGGCGCCATACTATGTCCAGGTGTCTCTGTCAAGTCTACTGACTGACGTTGCACAGCAAAAGGACGGAGAGGTGTGCCAGAAGTAGGATATCGAGCTTCAGAGGTAAGAATGGAATACGTATCCAAGCTGGCATAAGAGTTCATTGAAACAGAGTGAGGAGGATTACTACAACCATCTGTAGACCCTGTCCGTATAATCGGAGTTCGAGGCGACTCCAGACTGGTTCGGGTAGGAGGTCCGGTTGATAAAATTGAATGATTTATGGGCCCAGGGTCCCTCTCTACAGGCCGTCCATCCAATGAAGCACATTCTGTGGTTCCAAGACTTGGACGTCGACTGCCAGTAGTGCTGCACACCACCTCCGCCTGACTCACGCTGCAACACTCCGTCACTGTCGTGCGGGGCACTTGGGGCATGGCGCCTCCATGAGCCAGAGCAGCCTCGGCAGCAGCAACGGCAGCCTTCAAACTGGATTGTAGCGTATTAACATATTGGATTTGATAGGATTCGTAGTCGAGCTCCTGGCGCAACACACCACTTAGAATGAACTCCTCATGATGTACAGCTGAAACAAAGATAAACAGAAACGGATACAATTTCATTAAAAAATTATGCATTCAAATCCGGAGGACCAAAACAAAAAATCCACTTAACACAATCCTACGCCATTAGGCCAGCAAGCGACAAATCCGAAATTAAAGGTTTTGCTTGCTAGATCATTGATTGATTAAGTCCCGTTTGGGGCGGAGAAGGACAGTGCTATATATATATATATATATATATATATATATATATATATATATATATATATATATATATATATAAACACAGGTAGACAGCGTATGGACGTTCATACAATCACGTCACACATTATCAACACCAAAGCAACCGGTTGAGTCGCTTCAACCAGTTTTATGCACACAGTGCTTCGCTAAATGTCAATAGCTTCAGGTTCTGATTGTGTAGCAATATTTTGAATGAACTAAGCAGGTCAACCTGGTGACCTGTTATATGCTTCACCAAAAAGAAAGGATAAATGTAATGAGCAAGGCCCCAAAATCAGCCTGAAGATTCACTGACTGGTTACTGAGAGCAACGGAAAAACCTTGTATGAAACCATTCGATAGGCGGACGAATTGCCCAGCTGGACACCAGTTCAATCACGGAGGCAAATGGATAAGGCGACGGTTATTGGTTCCATCGAAACTATATGATGCGCCAAGGCAACCGAGTCCTAGCACACCGAGGAGGGCACAAGAAACAAACCGGTTGTTTATGCACTACTTTAGAGTGAAGGGTGAGCTTGACTAGATCCACTTAGGTTGGGAAAAGCTGCAAACTACAGACATCTTGTTGAGACCGTATGAAGCGACATACTGGCCAGCGGATTCAAAAGACATGCGAACCAAATGTCTTGATGACCTAAGGGTCAGATAATGTGACGAAAGGCTTAGCATGGGGTCCTCTAAGTCAACCTCCTCATCAGCCTGAGCAGAGAGCAAAAGACCACGCTGCATAAACAATAAATCCGAAAACACCAAGTTAATCAACCAAACAGTTTCCTGATCACTCTTAAGCCGAAATGTCAACAAGCAGCGCGCTTTCTCAATACACGCCAACACAACACTGAAATTCGTCCCACTTGTTCCATGGATGTTAATCCCCTCTGTATTTGGCTGTCATCTTGTAATTTGTCTCTCAACTCAGAGCACGGACCTGGTTCACGTCCCCCTCGCACAGGAAACCATGCCAACTATGACAGTTTAACAAATACCACCGTGAGAGTTGTGCGAAACGCATAAATCATCATCATTATAGACAGCAACAGAGCAACGTTCTTCATCGGTGCCTAAATGTCACACAACCATGAAAAATGGCAAACCCTGCACAGGAAGAAAAAAACATGAGGCAACGGAAAGGGACTTAACTACCAAAAATAGTTGGGTTTATATTCAAACATTCAGCCTCAAGATGCCTACACCTTACAAACAAACAACTGCACTGTGAAAGTAAGGCCTCATCAACTTTCAATGCCTCGCGTCGTTGAGTGCATTTTCATTCACAGCATCCACGTCACTGAGCCCGATTAGCCGACATCTCACCTAACGGCTCCAATCATCGACTTCGTAAATCGTGAGGTCCTCAGTCTGAGAGACGAACTCGATATACATTGGTCAACTCATTGATGAGTGATCGCATCTCTCTACGGTAGGTCATTACCTGTCCACCGGCGCCTTATACCAGTTGGCCGCAGCATCGACAAAAAGTGCTTGATGTGACAGACGACTAGCCGGCATCATTAATACATAGACTAGTTATCTTAATTTACGTATACCTAAGGATTGAAGAAAATAACTCACTTGGCAATCACAACCAAATACACGCTTTAGAAACTTTTCGCTGTTAACTGGTTAGTAGCATTTTATGTAAGCGATCAAACACAGACAGTGGTGGTCAAACACGTGCAGACGGTTCACGTGTACTAACTTAACTGGTCGGTTCTCTGTTGTAAAGTAATGCAACCCTCAGTGTGAAATTACATACGCGACCCAAAAATCTCAGGAGCACCAGATTTGGTGCTTATTAGCCAATCCGTCCTAGTCTTAGAGATATGCGCTTCTATTGCATTCTCTATAACTCCTCATCCACCGCCGCCGCCAACGCAGCTTCCAAATAAACAAACTGGCCAACAACATCCATAGCTCCATTATCCAAAATTACATCGACGTAATCACAGCAATCTTGCACAATCACTTTCGACAATCAGGCGGCAAAGCGTATTCTAAAATGTTTAACAGAGAGCGACAGGGCATCTAGCATTGTCTGTGCTGCTTAGGAATCATCAAATAAAAACACCGTCGTCAGCATAATCAAGAAAAGTCAGTCTTTCACCACGTGGGAGGTCAAGGCCGGTGACCCATGAGTGTAGCAGACAGTCCTCCATTATTTCGATCACGACAAAGCTAAACAAAAGTGGTGAAGGCGAACAACCTTGACATACGACTCTCCTGGTGTCCAAACTGTCAGACAGTTCGATGGAAAACCCAAACCTGTGCTGCACTATGGGAATAAAACGTCCGCAGTATGTTCACATACTTGGTCTGTGCACTTCTGCGTTCAAGCGATTCTAAAAGTGTAGATCGATCCACCGAATCCAACCCACCTTCATAGTAGAAAAATACAGCAACTGCTGGCCGGCGATGCACACGATCCTGCTCAAAAATGTGACAGAGTAAAAATGTCATCTATACAACCCAGCCCCCCAAGCGAAAACCTAATTGTTCTTCTCTAATATTTGCCTCTTGACCTGCAGTAAGTCAACGAGTATAACGGATTCCACAACCTAGTGATGACTGGGGTCAAACTAATTCCCCTATGGTTTTCGCAAGAGTCGCTGATAAATTTCATGAATATAGGAAGTATCGTCAGCACAGAAGGATGGTCTCCGTCGTCCACACGGGCTGAAACCACTGAATCAAGGCCACTACTAACGGTTCCCTACCTTGTTTGAAAGGTGCCAACAACACATCATCCGAGACAGCAACCCTATTCTATTGTTTGAGAGCCGAAATGCAACCGCAGATCTCAGTTTTAGTGGGTGGTTCTAAATCTACCGCCCAGTGCGTTACAGTATAAGTTTGCGGTGACAACACAATAGAAGCAGACGACCAGTTGAATTGACCCTCAGAGTGTTCCGCTCAGCGCGCTCTAACATCCTCGATTTATAATGGATGAATGCGCTACTTGCATCACCGATAACTTCACTAAACGGACGGTCGCCTGGGAGCAGTAGCATGGATAAGCTTGAACAGTCTGCCGATGTTTTTCGAAGCAAATGTGGTTTCCATTTCCTCCACCTTCTGCACTAGTTAACACTCACGACCAGCGATCAGGCTACGTTTCAATTTCTTCTGGATATCTCTCCTAAACTCATGATATGAACCGCCAGGGGGGGATGTTATATGACATCTAACAGCTATAGGGATTCCCTTGAAATTAAATGTCCCTTTAACCCACGAACATCCGTGTCGCATGCTACACTATCTGCTTCATGAATGCTCTGAGATTTCGAACCGGAAACTATCGGGATCCTCGAGATGAAAAATGCTAAGCTTGATTTCCAGACTCGCACAGCCAGTTTCTCAACAACCAGCCGTTACTGTCGATAAGGTCGTTGTCCAGCAAAAGTAAGAACAGAACAACAACGTATCAATTCAAGATCTGGAAAGGAGGTCTGGGAGTTAAATTTGATAGGACAGTAGGAGAGATGTCCGCAGTAGCATGTGTTCGTCTATCCACTCTGTTGTATGCAGCAGAAAAAACGACCACGTTCATACTGCGAGAAAGCAGATGCAGTATGGAATTAATGGTTTGTGAATATTCATGGTTGAATGTGGGCTGAGATACTGCCATGATGCTCAGGTCTAGAAAGGATAAAACTTGGGGTTTTCAATTAAAGTCTTTGTAAAGTCTTGTACCGGAAGGTAGCAGGTGAGTGGCAGTGTACCAAAACCAGTAGTTTGTCAGGAAAAGAGTACCAAACTTCTTCCAACCTCCAACCTGGAGGACCAGAAGTCGTGTTTGTCAGACTACATCTAATTGTCTGCCTGCTATGAGTGCTCCTGTCAGTATGTTCGTCACATTGTTTATTTTAGCTCAGTAGATCATCGAGGTGCTCAGGCCGTTACACCGCGTCGATGTTCAGTCTCGTTGTGACGTTGTGCAGAGTGCTACCAATCTTGCAGCAGCAGGCTGCATATCAAACTGACGAACTGATGCCTATAATCTGCTTACGATGTTCTGAGCATCTTACTTAACCTTCACAGATTAGAGCGATGTCATCTTCATACCACATGTCTCGAAGTCTAACGCCATGGAGCAATTCCACGCCATCATTTTTACAGTCTGTCACAGCACATCATGGGATCTCATTTACCGTCAAGCTGAATTGGAAGGGGAGGCTGGAAAACCTTGTTGCACCTCATATGAAATGCTAGAATTTAGCGATACGCTGCCGTGAGTGCAAACCCTACCCGAGGTCAGACAGTAAACTGTCCTCAGGATTTTTACACACTTCTCAGGTCCTCCTTTCCTCAACAGACAGTCTCACAGTGCAGCTCTGTCGTCCGAATCGAAGGCTCATCCGACGTGCAAAAACACAACCGTTGGCATCTAGTGGAATGTGAAGAAGGCGAAACTAAGCTTCCTCCTCACCGATATGCTGTTCGTGCGTTTCGCCTAATCTACGAAGTACAATAACTGCAGGCAACTTCGACCCAACAGTAATACGGCTAACCTCTCAGTGATCTGCACACAAAGTACGTGAGTCCCTTTTGAAAATGGGAAAGACGTTAGCCAAATCCCAGTCATGTAGAACAACTTCACTGATCTGGAGTTTATGGAGCAAAACCGTCAGCTTTTTAATTACGAATGAACTTCAATCTACAAAAAAGCATGAGAGAGTTCTTCTGAGCTGGCTGCCATGTAACGTTTCAGATACGTGATCACAGGTGAGATATCTGTTTCCGAAGGTTAGGGAACGTCAATAGACCAATGCACACAGGCAGAGCCCGAAGGCGCAATCAGTGGCGCAGGTAGTTCACTGGATTGCTGTTGGAAGTGCTCAACCCATCATCCTAAGCGTCTGGCAACACAGAAACGGCAGATGATGGGTATCAAGTAAAGCAGCGTCTTCTCTGAGTATGCGGTTAAGGCAATCCCAACATCAGCCTGGCCAAAACCTTGGGCCGCATGGTGTTCAAACAAGTGCACACTGTACGCGTATAGTGAGGCGACCGACTGAGATTGAGGCTGTAATAATGAGTTGGAATCCTGGAGCCTTGTTTCAACAAGACAGTTAGGATCTCCAAAAGTGTGCTGGTCTAACTGATTATGTGTTTGAACACTGAATGTGGTAAGCCTAAATGGTGTTCGGTTGAAGAGTAAAGGCTTGTGTCGTTCAAGCAAACGAACCTTACGGTTTGACAAACCATCATTCTGGTTATGACTTACGTCACGAGCGGCTAATGAAGCAAGTATGTGGTGTGTGCGCGAAAACGGGATTGAGGGGGTAACTATGTAAAAGGCTGTTTGACAAAAGAGGGGGAAAAGGAACAAATTGGTTTGATGTGGTAACGTTGAATACGGGAGCAAAGACAGCCGCTGACACCTCGGTCAAGGAGTTACGAAATTCATGAATAATACAAGTTTACGGGGGCATAACTGTGGGGGTAGAATACCACTCGGTTGTTCGGGCCAAAGAATGGACTGTTGAAATGGGCTGCTTTTTCAGTTGAAGTCAAACATCCAGTACTGTTATTGAAGGCTCATCTTGTAACCTTTCTCCTGGTCCAGAATTTTCATGAAACCAACTGTCAGAGCGTTTTATCACTCTCAGATAATATTTTTAAATAACCAAGGGTTCTCGGCAGTGCATTTAGGAATGTCAAACTGTTGTCACTGCTGTTGTTGATAACCTGAATCGGGTCGACAGAATATAGCACCCACGAAGCTTATGAGAAACGGTAGAATCATGGGAAAACTATATGAGTACATATTTCCATACACCACAATCCGTGCAGCGCACAGTGAGATTGCTCATTCAGTAAAAGCAGACTGGTTTCTCTGCGCACCCTCAAGATTTGTCACCGGACGAATTAATTGGATAACAGCCCATAATCATAACAGACTGAATGTCCGTAGTGCGGAGAGAGAAAGTAGACTGTGCCTTCGACAAAGAGGGCAAAAAGTCAATAATGATCGTTTGAAGCAAAATGAATGGGTGGATTTTAAATACGTCAAAATGCAGCCACAGAGGCGGCGTACAAGGGTATACGGTGAAGTTATTACACAACGATCGATCCTCAATGAACAGCTGGTAACAGATAAAACACTATGGTGATCATCCTGAATATTCGTGATCACCTTCTGCGAGTCAAATCCATTGACTATCGTAACGTGTCCGAATTTCCGTGTTGCATACATTTTGTTATCACTGACAGTCTGGTGAAGTAGATGTGCAGTTACTTAGGCCATTCAATAACCCGTACTTGACCACTACTAATGGACAAACCCGACGTTTTCTCTACAAGCAAAAGTTGACAAGTAAGCGTTATCTACGCACATCATTTTCTTTTTACTACCTGTATAATCCAATCACCGTCAGAAAGAATTCTCTATTTCATTTCGTTTTTAACCACGTCTGATTACAGCAATTCTAATGAGCGAATGACCGCATCAAGTTGAGTGTATTTGGAATCGCTAGCCTTCGCCTTTGGTTTGGGTCAGCTGAAGCTCTCTTTCGAACGAGGTACATCAAATCCCAAACCGCGAGGCACTCCGACAACTTTCAGTCCAGTCTATGCGAAATCGCTCCAGAACCTTCGGATTTTATCAGAAGACCAGCCATACAAGTTGAAAACTTTAGTTAACCTTACAAGGATATCTGACATGCGAAAATCCAACTCCTCCCATATGTTCATCAGTGTATATGTCAGCTCCTCTATTTTTGACAGTTATTTAAATCCTGATTCACAGATGTTTTATTTAATCACGTCAATTTGATAGTTGTACGAACAGCTAGTTGTCTATTATTGTACTTTACTTGAATGATGTGTACAACACTCTTTTTGACGCTTAGGTCAATTTCGTTGTTCTGAACCTCTTGACTGCTTGGAAGAACTCTGTTCGGTATGAATATCATCTTTCGCCTATTGCTAATGACTATTTAATTAATTTACCGGAAACGATTTGTCGATAGAAACTGTTGAAGTTATCTGTTTATCTACTCTGGTAAGTTGTTCGAAAGTACTGTATGATTCAATCTTGTTTCGATATTTGGGATTGTTGGTTTGCCATCATGCGTTGTCCAACATCTTCGTGGAAGCTAGTACACATCTGATCAGCGGAAGTTAGACTATTTTCTGAAATTGAGCTAAGTGACCGCAAATCATCCTAGCTACCGTGGCACATGAAACAAACCTTTGGATGCAGAAGAGTGGATGATATCGTTTTTTGACAACTGTGGATAAAAAATCCACCAGCATCGACTAGTGAGACTTTAGCAACCTCTAACAGTGTTGTGGCGACAGAGGAACTGGAAGAAGCAATCGACAAAATGTTTGACGTACAACGTAACTTCCAACTAGCACCAACGACTGTTAATCAACCTCATGATGACTTGGGGGATTAGGTAGAGTTTCGGACTAAACAAGTGCAATCACTTATATGCAGCCCACGCCCCCGATCGAGAAGGACCCACAGCCGATCCCCAACACTGTCTCGACGTCTGTCAAAACAAACAAACAAACAACGAATATGACCATGGTTGGTAACATCACACGTTTGGACATCTGATAAACAGTGTATTCAATCTTACACCTTTACCACCAAACCGATAACGCAGTCACCAGGTAGTGCTGCCGACTATTGTACCTAGTGTCTGCCTCAACTTTCGCCTGACCTGTATTCCCGACAAAACTACGGGCTACAACTCCTTGATCGACACCAGCACTGAGGTGAGCGTAATTCCATACGCGGCAAATGACCCTCAATGCTGTCAGTTCATTTCTTCGTTGCACTCATGGTGAGGATCGAGGTGAAATTAATGTTAAACGATTGCCCACAACCACACTCACAAGCTAAGTTGAAGACGTGACCGTACTGATCAAGCTATTGTAAAACACTGTACAGCATCAAGCATTAACGAACGGTAAGAAGAAAAAAGTTCAGTAAATGAAAACAGACGGTGTACGGAACAGCCAACGCAGCCGACGTATAGAGGTAACCGGAACCACTTACCTTTGTTCCCAGTCTTGAGGCGCATCAAATAATTAGCCACATTACTGTCATCTTCATGACAAATGATGAGCTGTCTCGGTTGCGGAAGCAGTGCCATTTTCTGAGTAGGACGCTTGTGGCGCACAACGCCACCTCCCGCTTTGATGAGAGTAGCGCACATTTCTCGGTGACAGGCACCCGGAGATAACCAGAATTCCAATCCAGCGAATAGACTGGCCTCGGGACCAAGCATTTGACGTCTACGAGCGCGTACCATGGAGTCGGACAGACGAACTCCTAATTGCGTCTCTGCGTCGGGATCGCTAAGCAACCAAGGCGTTTCGTCTGTTAAATTTGGAACACGTGAACGATGCCCATAAATGTGTACAAAGATTACACAAGCAACTGCAGTGTCCATGTAACATTATTACCACTACTGCTACACACACGCCTGAGAATCAACTTAGGGCAATGAAATGAACGGCAAATGATGAAGAAAACGTAGACGGAAACGGAAAAAACTAGAGCAAGAAATGCAAAACACCAAGCCGTAAAAAACTGCCCAGAACCAACTTCAAGTTATCCAGTGGTCATTAAACATGAGTAATACCTGTAGTGATAGCAGTTAAGCATTTAACCTTGGGAATAATGATGCTAATGTGAGGTTACCAGATAAGACAAGTAGCAGTGTCAGGCACTAATTTGTTGCCGTCGATGCCGAACTCCTGACCAGTAAAACACAACAGTAATGACGTTTTTCAAGTAAATCTATTTGAGGATAGAATATTTGACTAAACGTGAATGGTGTTCAACGAAGAGAATCTCGACAGTTCATGCGAAACACTGAAACTCGAAAAACACAACATACCTAACCATACACCCCGCAACACAGACGCTTGAATCCATTTCGGCGTGACCAAATAGCGTCCCAATGCAACGGCAATGTAAGTCTTAGGAGTGCGCAACAAACGACTGCACACCAAATGTGTGGCGTCCTCTGCTGAATCGACCATTTGACAATCCGGCAATTGCAAGCATAGCTCGACGAGCGAGAGACGGGATTCGTAATCGATGGCCGTGAATGCGATACGAACGCTGGTATTGATGGTTGCCGGCGATTGAGGGTAAACCAACGGAGGTATACAATCCTCGGACCGTTTGACCGCAGGTGCTTCAATGTCCGTCTGAACGACAGGCCCGGGCGTCTCAGCTGATAAAACCTCAGCGGATGGTGCCGAGACAGAAATGGATGGTGCCTGGGAAAGAGTACTAGTTTCTACAATAGAGGTCGTTTCCGAAATACCTCCTTTATCAACCAATGGATCGGTGGCAAGGCGTTTGGTGTGCACATCAGACAGGTCATCAGTGGCAGTACGTTTACGGCTAACGACTACACTTGAATGGACAGGTACATCAGCGTTACAGATAGTAACAGTGGGCGCTGAGAAGCTCCTGACAGCCACAAGCTCACCAGACAGCTGCAGAACTTCACCACCAACCGGTCGATCAACGGCTATTTGATTGCCGTCTAGGCTCACGTCTTCAGGTTTTATGGAGATTATTTCACATTCTGCTTTACCGACTTCATGTACCACATCGAGGGATACGACTGACTGCACAGTGTCATTCGCCAGAACCTCATTTCTTCCTTGACACTCAGTCTGGTTAAAAGAAATTGGAAAGCAAAAAAGTTCACAAGTGAAAATGTGCAAATAAAATTAGTGAACAGACTACCAATCAACAGTTTACCTGTTTAGGGGAATCGGACGATTTCACCTCGTTTCCAACCAAACCTCCAGCTTGCATCAGAGGTGACACCACCGGAGTCACCTGTTTCATAGCACACGGTTCAGCAGAGATGGGGATGGCTGAAGAACTGGATGTGGCAAAGGCAGACGACTGATTGCTCTGGTTTGATTCCAACAGAGAATCAACAGAATTCGAGATGGGAGTGTTTGGTAACGCGTATTGTGAAGTGAAAGAGTCCGCTAGTGTGCCGATCACCACCAATTCGGATTTGACAGCCGGTTCTTCAGATGCTTCTGACTGGATGCTTGTGTATGAATGAGTCGTTTCATTTCCTTCCAGCATACACTCCTCATCAGCGAGTTTACGTTGTACGCCATGCTTAATAAGTTCAGAAACTTCAGGCAGCTGCGCTGGACATTGCTCCTCGGTAATGACAATGCGCTTTAACTTCTCTTTAAGTGTAGCCTGAAGCTCATCTTTTTCCCTGGCCTCCGCAAGCAAAAGTTCCAATCGAGTCCGGCACGTCATTGCCAACTTCACATCAGCTTCGCACAAAGGTGCGAGGGAGCATCTAAAAGAACGAGGATGCGAAACAGGAAACCGAATCGAAAAATTCAGACAGGGCTTCACCGCATATGACATGCTGGTGTTGAAAGTAGAGAAATTTGTCTATCAGTTTAGTAGGTACACAGTATGGGACCGTTGCGATGTATTTAAATCAAGGCGAAAAAAGAATACGGTTTATTAGAAACGACCATCAAAGAATAATCAGCGGAATGATGGTGCATGTGACTAGAGTGACCCCGTTGATGTTTCAATGCGGTTTGACTGGTTAGCAGACAGAATGATAGAGTATCGTACGGACACTGCGATTTTTCTCCGTTGTTAGGAAACCACGTGAGTACCATCTCCCATAACTCGCATCGCCAAATGGCCCGTTAATTTTTGCCGTCATGGAGAGCACACTCGACAAGTATGAAGAGTAATAGTTCTTCGGTTCATAGCGCAATGAAGCTTCTTAAACCTTCCTGATATCTAAGTGTAGTATCACTGTGAGCTGATAAAATTTTAACCAAAGGTCCGTACAAATAGTTGACAATGCACAATCAACCCAAAGGTTGGATAACAGCATGCTACCATGAGTGGTATAAAAGCTACGTGTATAACCCTAAACGAAACACTATATAATGAGTAATAACTGCGCTGATGAGATATGGTAAACTGCCAGAAGATGCAGCTATCAATCGATGTGCGATCGGAACAAAACGCACTTCGTTCGTTTCTTGCCTTTCGGCTGGCTGACCACATCCAACTCGAGTTTTCGTTTCCGTTCGCGTTCTTCCATAGCAAAATCGTTGGACAACTTTGTCAATCGCTGTGAACACACGAAAAAGAGAAAAAATGAGAGAAGCAAGTCGGTTCCATCAAACTAAGAAGCTGAGTAGATTAGCAGATGCAATGTTTCGTCAATACCAGAAGCGCGGTAACACGGATATGGTAACAAAGACAGGGAATTGAATACTACTAGCAGTTGAAAGCAAACACTTTGTGGTGTGATCTAGGCTATGAATTTGATGTGAGCTACCAAGTAACCAGGACAAAAATCCACTTACTTGTCTATAGACTTCCTAATCACATCCGTTGAGAAAACGTTAGATAGCTTGGTAAACAGAATTCGAAGTGACAAATCATAGGGATGGCTACCTACAAATTTGCAATCTATAACGGTTGACTTAGTCATTTAAACAACAACAAGAAAAACCGTTTCGATTAGACAGTTTTACGGGTAGAAATAACTTACGCTAAAGTAAAGGACGCACAAGAGGCTACAAATTACAGTACGCAGGGTATATATCTGTACAAATGTAGACGTTATTGTGGCAGACAACTTGTACATAGGTTGAATGTATGACAAGCGATGCAGTGGCTAATTCAAGGATTAAAATGCCTTGTTCACTGTCGCTCAGACCTGTCGAAAGGACTTGGGAGATGTCGTTGAAGCGATCGAGAACACTAGTGATCGCAGGAAGCTGGTTGTTAAGCGGATGCTTGTGCAAGGCCAGGCGGTGTCGGTAAGAGTTCGAAGGGACTGTGAGAAGTTGGAATGGGTTATCGCAAATAAAGCCCTGGTGGCTGGACTGAACATCCTGGCACATCGCCAAGAGTCAGCACGGCTGGCAACTTACCGTTTGATGTTGTTCTCTAGGAACTGTTAAAGAGAACTAGACTCAGCATCAAGAAGAGGGCTTCTGACGGTTGGTAAACACTCTGTTACTGCTGCCGGACAAATCGGATGATCATCCAATTGGCACATACCACACCGGAACTAACGTTATCGACGATGTCGCTGACAATCATGGAGAACCAGCTAGACAGCACGGATTCAAACGAATGTACACAAATCACAGAACAGTGTACGAAACGTTGAAGAAAACGAGGCATAAGTGTAGGAAAACTGGAGAGACCGTTCAATTATGAGAATTGGAGGCGGAATTTTTCCATATGGAATGGTATCTTTAATAATGTTTTACATAAACGAAGCCAGCCAATGCTTGGTGAATGACAGGTGGGCTGAACATTTTGAAGAGCAGTTCAGCTGGCCTCAACCAGAACATGTGGAAGAAGGGACCCGCTTGGTCAGTTGCTGCATTCCAGACGGTCCTCTGTCGGAAGCAGAAGTGGTTCTGGAGCTCAAGTTATTGAAGCGTAATAAGGTTCCTGGTCTAGACCTCCTCCCTTGTTGCTTCAAGACTGGGGCATTTCCACTCCTACTTTCTTCA